>JACCPG010011362.1:0-41516 GCA_016069955.1 Drepana arcuata
GTTTGCGTTGATAAAGCTCCCAATCATATTTTTTCTCTTACATCTTCCATCTACAGACAGCAATCCGTTACATTTTTATTATATGTTTAGATAGATGATTCTTTATTTTGGCATATGTTTTTAATTTCTTAACCGATTAACTCGTGATTTTTTATTTAAAGTAAAAGTTCACATTTTTTCATTATTATATTGGTAACATTAAAAATATTATTCATATTTCATAAGTCTGTAATTCCTACGAAATAATATTTTATATTATATTTACCGAGCTAAGCTCGGTCATCCAGGTACTACAAATATTTATACAGTGAAAAGTGTGAGGTATTTTAACGCTGCATATCCCGAGCACACCCTGTGGAAGGGGTAACAAAGATAATTCTAATAATAATAATATTCGCCATGATTACACATAAAGGATAAAAACAAGGTCTCCTTTCCGCAAACATTTTTTCAAGAACTGATTATTTGAGTATATTTTATATTCATATCCACGCTGAATCAGCATTGTTGTTCATTTTCATTCAGGACAGCTCCCAAAGGACCCTGGCATGACGTGATTCATTCCCAGACTGCATTATAAATTTGTATCCCATTGTTTCTTTTTCAACGGCCAACTGGTTCAGTTACCTATTGTTGAAACGAACAAAAGGTTGAGATATGCGATTTTTAAGTGAAGCTGACGGATTTTCCTACTATTTATAAACTAGATGCTTTCTTTAAAAAAATATGTGCGTAGGTATGTTGAGACTTATATATATCCTCACGCCTTCCCATTATGCTCCCCGAAGGGGTAGGCAGAGGTGTATATTTAATACCCATACACCCACTTTCCGCCAGAGATGTATTTAGGTGCCAACGTGACAGATGGCGAGTCCGTCGCCGTTACTCAAACTATACGTACGCCTTTGAATTTCTTCTCAGACGTATGCAGGTTTCCTCTCGATGTTTTGCTTCGCCGTATAGCTCAACTTTCAAGTATCAACTTTATTCAGTTACGGATATCTTTACGTAGCAGTGATTCCCACACTACGCCAGGGAAATATTTTGGTATCAACATGACAGATACCGAGTACGATAATTTCAAGGTGAATTCCTTTACACGCAATGCTCGTGAAATGGCCTAAGCACTGTGCAGTTCAAACGCATCGATACTAACCACTAGATATGAACCGAAATAAAATACACGAAAAAATAAAAACGTAAAATGAAATACATTTTCGGAACATGTCTGCCTGACAGAAAACTGCAGTATTAAACGATGTCGGTGAACTTTACTTCGTTTTGATTATTTGCAGAGATTAAAAGAATTCTGTTCTCCTATGACATAATACACAATAACTTACAATGTCATAACTATAGCCTTAGTCTTCAGATAATTGCTTTTATGAAGCAATTTACCCTTGCCATGTCGTAAAAATGTTTATTTTATCGTACCTATTCTTCTGTAACGTAATCTCTCGGAAAATTTGATGCTAAGGTGTTAAAAGAATGTTTCATATCACGTTCTAATCTCTATAACATACAGCTATTGAAAACGAAATCCAATTTCCACTTCTTTATCTATATACCTTTCACAAACTATATTAAACTTTACAAATGAATTCTTACATCACCAGATAATTCAATTCAAATATATTAAATAATTAAATTACCAAATTCCACGTAATCGTATTAGGAACCGTCTTAACAACATCAAAGGCTTTTCTTAGTCTGGCAGATTATGTCTTATGATAATGAACGTGTAATATAAGGCTGCTTTGTTAAAGGATAGGTAAGGACAAAAGTTATTGTTATTATGACAAATCCTACACCCTGTAAGGAGGGCTGTCGTATGCTCATAAATACAGGTAGCATTACACTGGCAACCCCAAGAGCGGTTGACATTTATACACTTACATATTTTTGTGTTTATTTCGGGTGCTTAATTTCAGATACAGTACTTCATTGTATTTTTCTTTTTTTTTTTTTTTTTTTGTCTCTCGTAGCGTGAGTTCCGGGAACTTTTGCTACTTAACCGGTCAATGGCGAGACCTAGGTCTCCAGCCAGGCACTTTGTTTCTAAGCAACACAGCTAAGGGCACCCCCTGTGGGGTACGAACCTCGGCTTAGGGTGTTGCTGGATCGCGAGCAAGGGAGCTGGGCTGGACTGGTAATTTTATTTAAATATTATTTGAGGGCGGTACTTCATTGTAGAATTTATCTCGATATATATGTGCAACTGCCTTCACTACACTATGAATTTTATTAAATTATAGGTAGATCTTTATCTACAAATTTTATGAAGAGTTTGTTTGTCCGTTGGAACGCACTATTATCAGCAATTGTTAATCTGATTTTAAAAATGTTTCTGCATTAGACAGCCCATTTATTGAGGAATGCTAAGACTATATATCATCATGCTACCTACGGTAACAGGTGTGTTATACATGCGCGGGCGCTGCAGTGGGGCACAACTTGCAGTAAACAATGTGAAGGTTGTGTACTATCTGCACTTATATTATGCATATTATAAAATATGAAAGTATTGATGGATGGATGTAAGTTACTCAATCATCCCGATACGGCTAAGCTAAATTTGAAGAAATTTGGTACAGAGGTACATTATTGATTGAAGGTTTTATTAAAAAAAGTGTTGTACTTAAGACTCGAGCATTATACAAGTCAAAGCTTACGCGGGTTAATCCACGAAATACAGCTAGTATATTAACATAATAAGAGTACTCGAAACCGGTAAGTATGTTGTAGAGTCTTATGAGTGTGGATAAACCGAAAGAGGTATGTCAATATAGAACTGTTGTACTCTACATACCGACCCCGTGAGGGACTTGATTTGGGCGCGTTATATGTATGTTTATAATGTTTATTTACTTAGCTATTTACAAAGTTTACCCAACAGCGGTATGCAGATATCAGGAGATATAACCGTATATGTTATATTGTACGAACAGTATCACTAAAGCCTATATTTGTGTGTAATAGCGTGTATCGTAGTTTGTGGTAGAATAAATGGAGTCAACGTGAAGCTATCTAGCGTATACAGAGTGCACAAGCTGCAGGATTGTCATAGCTGGGAAATACGCAATATGTGTAAAGCGGGCTGACGTCGACTTTAGTCTAAAAACCACACACTATGTTACCATCAATATATGTCGAGTGCGAGAGCGGTGTGAAACTTCGTTACTTCGTCGGCACTACATTGGTATGTAACGTAGATAGCACATTTAATAGCGTTTGAATTGAACAATTCGCGTAAAACTATGAATTTTAAGCAAAGGTTTAATTACTTTTTAAGGTTAAATACTAGGTAGTAGTAGCTTTTAAAATAATAATACATACATATCATCACGCCAAGTCCCTAACGGGGTAGGCAGAGAGTATAGAGCGCCAGTTCTCTCTAGACTTACATACCTCTTTCGCTTCGTCCACATTCATCAGTCTCTTCATACACGCTCGTCGGTTTCGAGTACTCTTAACGTTCCCGTCCTTGAGACTCCGATCTATTTGATCTAGGTAGTTGGAACGTGGCCTTCCTCTGCCTCTTCTTGCACACACTTTTGCTTTGTATATCCGTTTCGTCAATCTTTCTTCACTCATCCTTTCTATGTGTCCAAACCAACGTAACATGCCTTTCTTCATCTTTACAATCACGCCCCCATTCACGCCAGTTGATTTGCGAATCTCTTCATTGCGGATTCGATCTAATATCGTTACGCCGCACATTTTTCGAAGAGATCGCATCTCGACTGCATTCAAGCTATTTTCATACTTCCTCTGACATACTCAGGATTCGCTGCCATACAATAAGGTAGGTATCAATATCGCGTTGTGGACAGCAACTCGAGCATTCTTGCTCAGACTTTTACTGCCCATCAACGCCGACAAGGCTCCATTCACCTTATTTCCGGCAGTTAATCCTTCTTTCAATATCTTTTTCATACTTTCCATCTCGTGTGAACATGCTTCCAAGATATACAAATCGCACCACTTGCTCTAGAATTTGCCCATTTACCGATATATACACTTCCGGTCACTTGTTCATCTCTTTCGAATACCAGAACCTTAGTCTTACAGCGTTTAGCGCAGCCCCTTTCACATTCTAATACTTTTCATTATGGTAACTAGTGACTGCAGTTCGCCCTCTGATGACGCCAGTAAAACCGCGTCATCGGCGTATAGTAGGCAGTTGACCACTAAGTTTCCCATTTTCACCCCACATCCGTTCGTTCTTAGTGCTCTCAGACAGTTATCTAGATATATAATGAACAGCCAGGCAGACATGATACACCCTTGTTTGACCCCCGACTTCACATCCAACCAGGGTGACATCCCACCATTAACCCTAACGCACGCCCCGCTATCACTATAGAGTGATTTCACGGCATGCAGTAGGGAACTGCTCACTCCATATCCAGGCAACACGTCCCAGAGTTCCTTTCGTACGACTCTATCAAATGCCTTCTCCAAGTCGACGAAAGCGCAGAAAACCCTTTGGTTAATATCCAAAAACTTTTCCGCGATTCCGCGAAGCGAGAAGGTTTGATCCATACATCCTCTTCCTGGTCTAAATCCACCTTGGGATTCCCAGAGAAATCTTTCGGATCGCTCTTGCATTCTTATCGTCAGGATCTTCGTATACACTTTACTAGCTAAGCTGACCAAGCTGATGGCTCTGTAGTTTGAGCAGTCCAATCGTGATCCCTTTCCTTTATAGAAAGGCACGATGACTGCTCGCCTCCAGTCGTCCGGAACATCACCCTTTTCCCAGCAAAGATTGCATAGCAAATAGATGACGTCCCAGACCGCTGGTCCACCGTACTTGATCATCTCAGCCGTAATCCCATCTATTCCCGCAGCTTTTCCACATTTCAGACTTCTTATCGCACTTACAATCTCTCCCATACTTATTTTATCCGCTATAGGATCCTCGACAGATTCTGTTGGAGGCAGCTCTGTGAGTAGATCAGCGGCATCATCATCATACATATCTTTGTAAAATTCACTCCATCGCCTGAGGACGTCTGTTTTGTCAGTCAGTATGTTATTGTCCTTCGAGAAAATCACATTCATCCTACTACTAGCTGTAACACAATTTCTGGACTTCTTAACTTCCCTCCAAAAAAGTTTTGCATTGTCCTTGAAATTCTGTGACAGTTTTTCGTCTACAGTCATTTGGAACCTCTCACGCTTCTGAGCTATTATCTCTTTCGTACGATTTTTTTGCAGGCGGTATTTTTCTTTCATCTTTTCTTTCATACTCTCACTTGAGCTGGACATAGCCAAAATGTCTTGCCTTGCATCCTTCTTCTTTTTAACTTCTTTCACTTCATCATCCCACCAACCATCGCCATTTTTGGTTGTCCGCCCTTTCGAAATGCCACAAACCTCTTTCGCGGCGCATAATATGCTGGACTTAAGGAACTGCCAACAAACATCGACACTCTCAAACACATCTTTCGGTGGAAAGGTAAAATAATAATAATATAATATATCCTCACGCCTTCCCATAAGGGTCCCCGAAGGGGTAGGCAGAGGTATATAGGTAGTACCCACACACACCCACTTTCCGCCAGATATATATTTTAGGTGTCAACGTGACAGATGGCGAGTCCATCGCCGTTACTCAAGTACGACTATTTGCCTTTACTTACGCCTTTGAATTGCTTCTCAGACACTCAATCTAAGACAATTTTCCATAAATATGTATATTTAATACATATATACAAATAAACAGTGAATCCAAGACAATCTGTGTTCATCACACAATGCTCTACAATAAAACTTCGCAATTCGCAAACAGACTGCCATTAATTATATGCCATGGAGGACTTTTCTTGATTAGTAATTAATGGATTCCTAGAATTCAGGACCCTTTTTATATTTCTCAATAGTATAGCATGTATCGATATTGCGACTCCAATATAATTAATTCATCACCGATCGTGTGAACTCAGACGGTTAACGAAGTTATCTGAGTATTTCATTACTCTCTGAACTGTACACACGTTCTATTAAAGGCTAGTAGGTCGATAGCATTCGCTTTAAGTTATATATACCCAAATATGTAGCTATATTATTAAAGCAATATTAATGCAAACTTAGATGCTGCTTAATAACTGGATGACTCAAAGAAAATTACGCTAAAATAAATAATAATAATAATAATATATCCTCACGCCTTCCCACAAGGGTCCCCGAAGGGGTAGACAGAGGTGTATAGGTAATACCTACACACCCACTTTCCGCCAGAGGTATATTAGGTGCCAACGTGACAGATTTATTAAACTGCAGTCGTGCGACTCGTGCGTTTGTGCCAATGATAATAAGTATGGCACATAATAGGGTTTAATAAACATGACAGATCACATATACTTATGTTATATCATAAATGTATGTAGTACTAATTATGGATAAAAAATTTGTATCAAAGATTATATACATGTGGGATGGCAATTAAAGCCACGAAAGCGTTTCAAATATTTTTTTCGGAGAAAACAGTTTTTTCACGTACATCCCTGTGATCGAGCAAAAAAGAACGACCACCGTCATTTTAGCTTTTCCACCATAGAGTAACTTTTAAAACATCAAAGAGGTATACCCTAAACAAACCATAATGTTAATCAATCTTAATCTCTAGACAACAAAATGCTACATACATTATTTGAGGTTGCAAACGCGCGAGTTTCAACGCTTGATTTGCAAGCTTACATAGGCAACGGTTAACGCTTAATGGAAAATACATCACGAATGAGATGCAAATAGGTCACACGCATGTTTCAAGTTCGTCTTGTCATGTAATAGCAGATGGACAAGGGCCGGTCGCTCAATTCTCACTCACCCTGTTTATAGCCGTCCCCCTTCATATAAACTACCATGAAACAGTGTCCCATATACAACCCCCCCATTGTGCTGGCTATACGTACGTCTGATATATCATTTCGCCACTTTACTGTCGCCTTTGACTTCACATATTGCCTCATTTTGTTAGCGATTCACTGGCTGAGGTTGCAGCATCTCGTTACATATACTTACTAGTTGGCTACGCTCGCACGGCTTTCTGATTTGTGTCAAGAGTACCGCAGCCTCTATCCTAGCAATTTGAATATTTTAGGCGGAATAAAATTTTGGAAGAGGTTAAATTACCCGAGATATGTTATAGTTGATCGTGTTTAAGAGGAAAATAAGTATGTTTAACAAGTTAATACATAAATACTAGTGGTAATATACCACCCAGCGTCGCTCGGGTGTAAAAAAAATATTACCTGAAACACGATCGCAGCGCTATATCCATATCTATTCCTATCTGGTCCAATAGAGAATCTACACCATTCTTGAATCCACCTGAAGATACACAGAAATTTCATTAAAATCGGTCCAGCCCTTTAGGAGTTCAGTGCCAAACAAGCGCACAGAAGAAATATATGTATAATAGATTATATATTTGATATTTTGAAGCAATAGTAGTCTCGCAAAAGAGTTGGTAGCGGTATGATTACATCCGCTTTTCGCCACAGCTATTTTTGAGGCCGATACGACATATTTCTTCACGATATTCGTACCCGTCAATAAATTCAAATTAAATCATTATATTACAAATATCGCACATTAACGAAACACGGGGACTCGATAACTACAGATAAATGTATAGAATATCATAACATTTCTTATTTTTTGCAACTCTGAGGTTGTTTTGATATTATTGAGATTTATCACACTACAAGTGCTACAGGAAAACTTCGCGATGAAACCTTACGCAAGTTATTAAAAAGAAATTCGCAAACCTTTTTACTGCTATCGCTGCCGCGCTGGCCCCATAGTTTGTACCTCGCACATCTGGCGAGATGTGGGGTTAAGTATGAAGATAATGATAGATACCTGCACAAGACATTGTACTTGCGTATTTAACAGCTTGGTAACAGCAGTGTTGTGCCAGTAGAAACAATACCTACGGTAATAGCCGCAACGTAACCAAGTTAACCGAAGTAAATGTGCCTCGCCTCTCTTAGACCACCGGCACGGTAAAGTAGATTGTCTGTGCCCACATGTGCATCATGCACTTTCAAACTGATAGCTATCTTACATATTCCGCTATATATAATTACGTTAAAATTACCATGAATTTAAAAATAAACTATTCATAATACAAATAAAGTAACTATAAATAAAATAAATGCCCCAAATCTGTGTCACTAGGAAGAGTGCCAAGAAGGCTGGCATTTACACGTTGTATAGCAAAGCTGTTTCGCTGAGCGAAATATTAGCCAGCACTCTTGTCACGATATTGTTAAGTATTATTTTTATAAAAGCTTTCGTGCCTTCCCATAAGGGTCCCTCACGGTCAGGCAGAAGTGTAATAAACATCTATTTTCTTATACACCTCTTATATATATATATAGGATAGGATAGGAATATATATATTCGGTGCCAACGTCAACGCCAAAAAATGGCAAGTCCATCACCGTATTTCAGGAACGACTTAAACATTTATTCTCAAACATATGCAGGTTTCCTCACCATGCCTTCCGTCACCGTAAAGCTCGTGGAGTGATACTAAATTTAAAAAATACCTATTTGTGCAGACTCCCGGGGCTCTAGCTAGCGATCTTTGCTTAGCGACAAGGATGTTTTAATGTAATATCATTTAGTAGTATTCACTTTGCACATTACTTTAAAAAATAGCAAATAACAGTTGTGAACAAAAATCTTTTAGAAGTAAAATATTCGTAATTAATTTTAAAGTACAAAATACCTTAGCGTTGCTTTTAACTAACAGCGGTTAGCAATAAAATGGCGAAAGCGATAATGATGAAAGTAATTCTGCTATAACGCTGTCACTGATCCCAGCTCACCACAATGCGCGCAACGCCGCGCAATCTAGGAATAAATACGATTAGCAATCCACTTACCATAATGAAGGCAACAATCCCGAATCGAAAACGACAACCCGAAATAACTAAGCTGTACTGATCAGGAGAGAAATCCAAAACAATTTCATTCGAGTTCTTCAATTTTATTTAATCCGAGGAGAGTCGCCGCGACCTGCCGGGCTCAAGTAATTTCCTGAGGGGGGCATAGGAGCGCGGGAGGAGGGGCGCTTGAAAAACGAGAATTACACCATCCGCTAATTGCAGCAATCAGTTTAATGTAGTCGGCGAGACTGAACTGAATCGTATCCGACCGATGGCCGCCTTATAAACAACTTACTTTAACTTTAAGCCTCGTCTTATTTCTGTCTGTGTACCAAAATAGTAAGTGAGCATGAATTACTTAAAAAGTATTTATTTTCTTTATTGTCAATCAAAGTTTTCAAATTCGTACAACTGTAATAATCAATAATTTACTTTACTCTTATTTTTTGGTAGGACAGGACTTAAACTTGTTTTTTTGTATATATCCTCAAGCCTTCCCACAAAGGTCCCTGAAGGGGTAGGCAGAGGTGCATAGGTAGTACCTACACACCCACTTTATGCCAGAGATATATATGCGAACGTGACAGGTGGCGAGTCCATCGCCGTTCGTTACTCCATATGTAGGTTTCCTTCACCGTAAAGCTCGTGGTGTGACTCGTGTGTGAAAAACTCATTGGTACAGTCGGGATTCGAACTTGCAATCTATGTGTTGCAGGCACCTTTTTCGACGTTTTATAAGTGCACACCTAGGCCTATGTGAAATAAAAATATTTTTATTTTGATTTTGAACTGCTCGAACCACTCGTCCACCACAGCTTGTTGGATGGAAAATATTCATATATATTTTTGTGAATGATATACTAACATAACTTTAAGAGAGGTAGGGCATAACGGGTTTTCCGTTCGAATTTGGAGCTGCCCGACTGGGGCAGGACCTCCACCTTATAGAAGTCCGTAGCCAAATAACACAATTTATTGTGTTGTGTTCCTACGCGGTGAATAAGGTTACCAATAATGAGCTCCTTGGGGAGGGGGGAGGATTGTGTATTGTGTTGGCAGCAGAGGGATTAGTCCCATTATGCTGCCAACACAGTATAACTCTCCGAAAACAGAGTGGCAACGCGCAAGTGATACTTCGTTATTGTATGCGTAAATAGGCTGCGGTAACCGTTTTCCATCGGGTGGGCCGTATGCTTGTTTGCCACTCTTGTTGTATAAAAAAATAAAAAAAAACATTGGAATCATTGCAAAATCGTTGCATTGGAAGTAGTCTGTTGGAAACGGATTATGAAATTGCACCACTTTTAACTGCTAGAAATCACGGTATGGAACGAGTAAATTTTAGCTCCACTAAGTAACAATGTGAACGAGAGTTTTCAATCCTCGTTATTACTTTCATACAAGGAGTCAGAGATTAAACTTTACACACTGACAGCACGTTATTTGATAAGGATAATAATAAAATTTAGGGACATTTCCCCGAAGTTAAACCGACTCGCAAATGAAGTAAACCGAACTAGACAATGAAATAATAATGTCATCGAAAACTGATACAAATTAAATACACTTTAATGACAATTACACTCTATAATTTAGATAAAAATTATTTCCCCTGCAATGGCTTAGTTAATATCAACGATATTAATTATCTTAAAGATTCTAATCTCTGTTTAATATGATACCATCTAATTTAAATTGTGATGAATTTCATTACAAAGCGTAGGTAGAGAATGGAAAATAATTATTTATATCTGTCAGGCAATGCCCCTCTTTGGTCCAATGAAAATGACGTTGATGACTTGAAATAATTAACTAAAATGAAAGAAATTTCACGTCGTTTATCACAGGTCTAAAAAACGGTAGAATTTTATTATTTCTACAGAAATTGGAGACAACTGCACTGGTGGTATTTCATTAGGTACAAAGCTTTTAGGTAATTGATAAAGATAGCATTTTAATCTGATTCAATTAGGACATATCATAACAGTTCTATTATAACAGATGATAATAACAATATCTAGGTCGAACCCTAGTGGCCTAAAAGTTTATGAAGTTGCTTATAAAATCGAGATTGCAAGTTTGACCTACGCTGTATCAAAGAGTGCTTTCTTAAGGTTTAAAGCGGAAGTAGAGAGGAAACTTGCATAACTTTAGGAAGAAGTTCGAAGTTTGTATTGTCGCTCTTGAGAAACGGCGATTCGCTATCGATAATGTTGGCGTCTAAATATATCTCCGCATAACCATTCTCTCTTACTGAAAAAACATCTCTTGCAGATTTAGCAATGGTATATCTGATGTTAAAGGCGTCCATAAGCTACGACCAACGTTAATCATCAGGTTTCAGGCCGCAAGCTTGCTTCGCCACCTAAGTATAAAAAAACACTACACGCAACAATATGCAAATCAAATCTACTTCATGAGAGCATTGGTGGGCTACGTGGCAACTCTGATAGCGTTCTGAATACGCTGGCTAAGAACATGGAACTCTCCGATGCTGGGACATTGAATAAACTTGAAGATTATTACGTAGTCCAGCGACAGGGGCACTGACAGCCTCCCCCAGGAATTACTTAGACAAAATACAGTACAACGGCGATGCGTTCCTCTAATAATCCTGGTGTATGTGCCATATTTGGTAGCCATTTTTGCAACATCTAGGAATGTTGCAAAAATGGCTACCAAATGGATATTTAATATTTTTTGCCGGTTTAAAAGACAAATATTTCCTTATAGACCCTTCCTGAGCTGCACCTGTCCGGCGCACGCTACGGTGGGATTCGACTATTTATTTCACTCAGCCTGTCACTGCCGCGCAATTTATTAGAGTTTGAAGCTTGTTTAAAGGTATAAGAATTATTCGGCTAACTTCTTTGTTAAGTCTACAAATTGGACTCAGGCTGATCAATACTATGTATTATAAAACATTTTATATTCCGACATAATTTTTCTATAAATATCCAAAGAATAATGTAATGTATTTCTAGTTATGCAGAACTTAGTATAACTAGAAATGCATTACATTATTACAAACTACATTATATGACTCGTAGATCATCGTTGAAATAAGAACAAGTTTTGCAATGCAGAGCTCATTGTGAATCTTACAGGCCCAGTTCAAGTAGAAATGAGGGGCGGAACAATAAAATGTGGATTTTTAAGGCTGCACGGGAACAAATTGTGACTCGAAGCATTTGCAGCCAGTCACAAGATGAGCTCCTGCCCCTACCATTTGTCGTATAAATTACGCATTCTCGCATCCTCAAACCCACTTTACGTTAAAACTCCGGCAGATAAAGTGAGTTGTAACACAGCTAGAGATAGTCATTTTCGTCTCAGCATTCTTTTGCGTTCCCGGCGAGTGTGTGACGAGACACTAACTTCAATATATAATACTGACTTCTTTTTTACTTCTTTCTTTAATAAAAAAAACACTGTGATTGTGAAAAATGCTCATGTTATAATAATAATAATAATAATATCCTCACGCCTTCCCACAAGGATCCCCGAAAGGGTAGGCAGAGGTGTATAGGTAATACCCACACACCCACTTTCCGCCAGAGGTATATTAGATGCCAACGTGACAGATGGCGAGTCCATCGCCGTCTTAGCACGACTATACATACGCCTTGAATTTCTTTTTTGAATTTTTATATTAGCTTTCTTCTTTGAATTTTTATATTAGCTTATCTCGGCCTCTACACAGACCATTTAAAAGCTTGTGTGGAAAGGTCAATTTATAATAATATTTGATTTTTTATGAAGGTGGTCTTGTTTGTCATATTCTTAATCCAGGCAAAGCATAAAAAGGCCAATAGTAGTGGTCGCAGCGGTTCATCCCCCGCGAAGATTTGTTGGTGAGATTTAATTTGAGATACGGTCACATCCACGCTCCGCCATCGCCAAGTTTTTTAACTATACAAAGAATTAGCCGCAATTTTATAAGGCACTTACATACGTTGTTACGACTCGGCCAATCAAACATTTGCTTTTTAAGGGTTTTAAAATTATTTTTTGGATTCTGAATTAAAAATGTATCTGTAAAATTAATTTGCAAAAATTTTTACTTTTAGCTTTTTACGTAAATCTATGTTTATGATCGATATCGCTGAGGAATCTCTCAGTCTCAAATTTCTTATATTGATATCAGATCAGTGTGATATTACCTAACAAGCTGGCAGCGTTCATAATTATTGTTACATTACATACATTAGCCGTGGTGGCCGAGAAATCGGAGTAGTTGCCTGCAACATAAAAAATGCAAGATCGAACCCCGACTGTACCCACGAGTTTTTCTGAACATCACAAGCTTTACGGTAAAGGAAATAATCGAGGAAAACACTCATACGTTTGAGAAGAAATTCAAAGAAGCGTATATGTATAGTCGTGCTTGACTAACGACTGTCACATTGGCACCTCAAATATATCTACGACGGAATGTGACGGATGTGACGGAGCGTATGAGTTCGTGTTTATAGTAACAAGATTATTTTTATATATCAACGTTTGAACGGAATTTAAAATACATCTCAGTAGTATTTCACAGCATAGTTTGGGAGTTGCGAAATTGCGAGCCGCTGGTACTTGTAGTTGGGTAACGTTCGCTCGGAGACGGCGACCGGCGTGGCATGTATCATTCATAAGGAAATGTGCCTCCAGCGTACACCGCGAATATTTCACACTCGGTTTATCGAGAGAGCAGAGGCGCGTTTAAAGCCTCATAGAGTACGGGCACAGGTGGCTCAAATATCCGCGCCAATAGTATGGAGACGTGATCGGAAAACCAAATCGCAATTGGCAACTCGCGACTTCCTCTTCAAATAATGAAATTTGAAATTTATTGTGCCGATCGAACTCTTCCCTGTTCTACAGTTCCAATAAATTAGGACAAAGGTAAGTCCGCACGCGAACTGAATTAAGGCGAAGTTGCCGCGAATCTGTTTTACTACTTGCCTCAACTCAGGAATGTTAATTCCACTTGGAGCCAGGTTAATTTTACGCTTTGAAGTGTGATTCAACGCATTTGTATTTTGGATTGTGTATCTTATATATAAAACATACTTAGTAATTTTGTTTGTACACATCAATCACAGTAAAGTCAAAATCAAACCTCGTAATGAAATGCTATAGTTATGCCATTTTCCCATTGTTATTGTCTGAAGTTCGAACCAATATATCTCCATTTTACAGGACACTAGCCATTCGTGTGGATATATTAAATGTATACTCTTTTTTGTATTTTAGTAGATGAAAAAGATTCACGAAATAGTCATACCATGCG
Organism: Drepana arcuata; assembly: GCA_016069955.1. Taxonomy (NCBI): domain Eukaryota; kingdom Metazoa; phylum Arthropoda; class Insecta; order Lepidoptera; family Drepanidae; genus Drepana; species Drepana arcuata. Next base: position 14,185 of record JACCPG010011362.1, read on the forward strand.
AAAGCGTGTATCGGGATCAAATTGATATGAATTGCCTCTCAAGGATGGGAACGTCAAGAGTACTCGACCCGGCGAGCATGTATGAAGAGACTGTTCAATTTAGTTGTAGTAAAAGAAGTCTGTAAGTCTAATGAGAACTGACTCCATTCTCTCTTTCTACCCCGTGATGAAATGCACCAACCAATTACAAAGTATTCAAAAATCTCTATACGAAATTCTAGTCTGCTATGATACGAAGGTACAAATATTTTTTCTTTTACATCCTGCTGAGATTTTATAGTATCTTGTAAATGCTTGTACGATATGCGCTTGACAGTTCTTTTATTACTTTTTGTCAAGAATGCAGTGCTTAGTGTAGAGATCGGTGCCCAGTGAACTGGGATAAATAGTGAAAGACCTCGCTATAGTGCCTGTTAGTAGATACTACAGTTCATTCAGAAATTACTCAACCTTTTGTAGGGGTTTGGTATTTAGAGATAACAAAAATAATGCTCTCTTAACAAAGTTAATCGTATTTATATTCCCTTTTTAATAATTAATAATATTTTAATAAAATTACCAGTCCAGCCCAGCTCTCTTGCTCGCGATCCAGCAACGCCCTAAGCAGAGGTTCGTACCTCACAGGGGGTGCCCTTAGCTGTGTTGCTTAGAAATAAAGTGCCTAGCTGGAGGCCTAGGTCTCGCCATTGACCGGTTAATTAGCAAAAGTTCCCGGAACTCACGCTACGAGAGACAATACAAAAAAAAATCAGCAATGCAATAAAAGAATGATAATAATATTCTACCGTGAAATTAAGCCTTGTAATTGTGATTGTTTATTCGATACACAAGCACAATAACTTCGAATTCCGGCTGCACCAATGATTTACTCCTTATACTTAGTAATTAATTACAACACTTTTATTACGGAAAATATCGATAGAGATTCCGTATACGTTTAGGATAATAAGATAATTGAATAACGGCAATGGACTCGGCATCTGTCACTTCGGCACCTCAATATATATATCTGAGGCGAAATATCACCTAACCTCTCTTAAGTAATACAACGTGTGTTATGATATCATCTTACTTTTGGTACCACAAACATAAAATAAACTGGTTTCGCAAGAGACAGGCCTAGCCTAATTTGAGAACCCCTGGCAATTTTTTTAAATTACATTCTTATTTCACAATTTAACTCTTCACTTTTGCTTTGTTACTGTTTTCTGTTTAGCTGTAAGTATATCCTAATTAGTTAATAAGCAATTTTGTTATTTCCAGCGTATGCATTCTGTGCTTGAATAAACGTTTTTTTATTTTTTTACCAAGGTCATTATGGGTTATTAAGCCTAAAAAATACGCATTATTAAAACAAAATCTATTATCAAATATGAGTGAGTCATTCTAGTGGTTGCTGCATCGCTATTCAAGCTTCATACAGGCAGTAGTTTAATAACTCAAATGAATAACTAGATCCTACCGCCAGCGGCTGTACCACACCAACTCTCCCGCTAGCAATAAACGCCCCGAGAAATATTTTCACATCGTTGTGGAAGTTAAAATGAAAGTAACTACACCCTGTAGAGCAATAGCGAGCCCGCACTGGCGACTGGCAATGCTCAACATTTCGACGAGTTTCAAACGGATATAATTTTATTCATGATTTACTCGATCAAATATCAAATGCTTTCATAATAATACTGTAAGCAAAAAGTATTTTATCGTATCTTTCTCCCTTTTAAATTCTAAATCTACGCTAGTAATTGTCCCCTTGTGTTTTTAACAAATTGCATTGCAACACAAATAAACGCTCAAACGAATGCAATTCGTAGCCTGACGCCGCAAACTCTTCAAAGAATCACACGTGCTAAATGAAAATAAACAAACCCTGACGTGATGATTTCCGTAGAAAGAAAAACAAATCTGTTACATACCAAATAACGAAGCGATGAATTTTGAATTTTCAGTAAAAGCTTTATTTGCCCGAGGCCAAAAGGGTCTAACGCAAATATTAACCATTATTTAAAAAAAAATCAAAGGTGACTTGAATATTACATTAGATTTTTCTATCAAAATAACTTTTCATACAATGTCACTGAAATCGAAGAAAAGAATAATAAATTTTGATTACTTTCTCACGGCCGCAATCGTGATTCGATTTCACAATTTTTCATCGCTCTCCTGGGAAAATCGTGATTAAATGGAAAGCGTTATTATTTTCAATCGTGTACTTCACTTTAACGACGATCTTCGATGGAAATTGGAAAGTTAAATAGGTATTCAGCACAGCATATTCAAAGGCCTTATACTTGTGCTTGAGAAACAGCGATGGACTCGCAATCTGTCACGTTGGCACCTAAAAGATATCTTTGAGGAAAAGTGGGCCTCTGTCTCCCCCTTCGTGAAGATAAAACAATAATGTATTGAGTACATAAACCGATACCCTGAGCAATGTCTGCATCTTGTGGATTCCGTCCATGTACGTGGAACAAATTTACCCGGTACGTTGTTTACTAGTTACCAAGTAATAAAAAAGTTAGTTTGATAGCAGATTACAAACTACGGCAAAGAAGCTAGTTGGGATCGGACTGTAGTTTACGTGACTAAATAAATCTCGCTCTCAGTTTGTGTTCCAAGTATGTTGAACCGAAGTACTATCGGCACTCGCGTTAAGAACAGAACATTCTAACTGTTTACACCCGTGTAAATGTTAAAGAATCTACTTTCGTTGATCATTCTAATAATAGTGGTAAGTACTGAATTTATTTATTTTATGCACAAAACAAATTACAATCTGAAAATATAATCATAACAATCATAGTTAGGACTAAAGTGGATTGTAACTCAAAACGCGTGCATACAGCTAAAGAGTTATTAAATCGTGAGAATACACACTTAAGATGAAAGCATATTTTAAACCAAACATTTGGTGTACTGTGATTTACAAGGGTGGCTCGTTAGCACACAGAACAACTGGTGCGAACGAACGTTTCGATTTGAAACCGAAGATATCTTTTACACTGTTTATGAATTTATAATCGAATGTATCAAGTTTAGGATATTCAGTTGCTAGTCATCCTTGTCTGAAGTCTAACACAAGTTGTCATTTTATTTTACTTTTACATAAAGCGAACATGTTATATTTACCTAAAACAAGACAAAGTCGCTTCTGTTGTCTATATGATTAGATCTTTTAAATTACGGAACAGATTTGAATGCGGTCATCAATAGACAGAGCTAATAATTTAATATTGTTCAAGGAAGTGGAGCACTATTCACATATATATATATATATATATATCAATATAGCATATGGAACAACATATGCCTCAGCAATTGAATTACAATTATCTCCAATCACTCGTTTCATCTTGTCAAATATATTAATTTATTTGAATATAAGGCTAATGTTTACAAAAGCTATTGAAATAGTAAAATCTGTTATCATAGATAAAACAATGAATGACAGTTTACAGGCTAGCTGAATTCTTGAGAGCGTGCCGGCACCCTTCAATTTTAATTCAATATAAGCTCGGACGAGTTCAAATGCTCCTGCCAACTCATCATAATAATTGAGAATTTGTTCGAACGCCAGATGCTATCACAATGACTTATTTATTGCCACTGCTTCTATATTATATAATCAATTCTACTAATAATATAAATGCAAAAGTTTTAGAGAATGTGTGTTCTTCTTACACGTGAAAACAACTAAACGGAATTTGGATCAAATTTGGCACAGAGCTTATTAGCTGGACTATTTTATTCCAGATAAAAAATAATTTCATTCAATTTTGAGAGTGTATCACCAAAATATTGATAATGTAACTCTTTATAATGTCTTCAGTATGTTACTTTTATGTACGTATGTACAAACTCACACGGTAACCACGTTGAAATGTCGATTAGCCTCGAAAGTTTAGCCCATATAAAATGTACGAGCTTAGCAAGTCCACTTAATCACAAAGTTGGTTCACCTAAAGTGGGTTAATTCAGGCTGCATCTCTATTTTCTTCTAATCTCAAATTAGCTCTTGTACGCTTCGCACAAATCTGTTTCTCGTTCCCATATATATTCCCATATAATACTCGATAGAACTATATGTGCTTGAGAACTATATGTACAGCATGGAGTTCTTCAAGAAGGGTGTGAAAAGATTCCTGCAGGGTCGGCAGCGCGCGAGTGATACCCCTGGTGTTGCAAGCGTCCATAGACGGCGGTAACCGCTTACCATCAGGTGGACCGCATGCTTGTTTGCCACCCAAATCGTATAAAAAAAAATGTGCCCCGCAGCTTGAACCACGTTTTATTTGATTTTAGTAATTTTATTGACCAACCCTCCAAAATGGCTCAGATGTTTTAATAGCCACTTTCATTTCACTCTTCGGATAAAGCAACTTTGTAAAAAACTTATTCGGACAGTCGTACCAATAAGCTTTTTCTGAACTTAAGGACAAGGATTTATCACACCACGAGCTTCACGATAAAGGAAAACATCGTAAGGAAACCTGCAAACGTTTGAGAAAAAATGGAAAAACGTATGTAATGTGCCTGATAGACGGCGATGGGCACGCATACTGTTACGTCGGTACCTTAATAAGTCTCCGGCGAATAGAAGTTGTTTTTATACTTCTGCCTACGCTTTCAAAGATCCTTGTTCCGTACAAACAAATAGACATAGAAAAATCATCAATCATATTTCTATTGTAAGTTTCAACTAATGTTGTATTTGCTGCACTGCTCTACCAACGTAAGGTAATAAAATATATAAATAGATAAAGTAACAAAATTACTACTATTATTACTGCTTTTTGATTACAGTGGTTCTGCATCTCTCTCTAAAATTTTTTTTTTTTTTTTTTAATATAAGTCTTCTTAATCAATCCTTGACGTATTTATATGTAATAAGAATAGTATGTATAGTGAATTACGAAATAGACATTTAAAAATATAGTAATACCATTTCTCAATTTATCAAGCCAAAGATTCATAGAATAAGCAAGGTGGGCTTATTTAATACGCCGCTTCCTGCAAAGTATTGTTATCTTTACTTTATTACTGCTCTTGCGACCTTTTAAATACCTAGCAGATCCCTTCATCTCTGCCAAATGAGTTCTCAGTACACAGTAGGGAATTGCCTCAATGTACAGTCGCGAGTCGAGACGCGAGAATTGAGACAAATTTTTTTGTGAAAACTGCTCTTTTCACCATCCGCAAGATTAGATTCAAGAGGATAAATCTCCTTCCCCCACTTGTGTCGCCCGTTTTGTGTGAAGGCTTTATTCTGGATTATTTATACAGAACATTTCGCCTCTGGCTTGACATAGTGAATAACGCCGTCCTTTAACCTTTCAGAATAGTGACTCAGCTTCTTACTAAGATCACACCTTTCATTTGGTCTTACTAATGGACGAAGGAAACATGTATTTCGAGAACATATCAAACAGTTTTGTTTTACAGAGTAAGCATTAACGATAGCACTTTACCTTCGTAAGTGTGAACCATGATGCCAACATTAGTCAATAGTACGAAAAGGACTTATAGATAGATGTCTGTAGACGGTCTACAGACATCATGTAGATCTGTCTCCATCGTACTCCTTGTTTATTGTTGCAAAAGCATGTCATAGTAAAGCCCCAGATAACTGGTGTGGGTATAAACACAAAATTACATTTAGAAGCGCACGTAAGAAGCGAGCAATTCCTGATGTACTATGAAGTTAGATTGGAAAACTTCTCATGCAACGTACTATTGCTCTGCAGCTGTTCTACTCCAATACTCATATTACCCAAGGAACTTATGTCTACCCGCTAAAATATTATGCTCCTTAGATAACTTCGCAACTATGTTCATACTTCGTGTTCTTGCTTACAAATAACTCTAATGTACGTGTATATTACATACTAGCAGACCCGGCCACGCGTTGCTGTGGCTAAGGTTTTTATTATATGTCATTGTAAATTAATATCTTGCCAAAAATAATATTTTGACCAAGTTTCATACCTATGGAAGCAATAATAGTTGAAAAACGTTTTTACACCTCGTAAGGAATACTCCTACCAAATTTCAAGTCAATCGGCCTTATAGTTCATGAGATTTCGTGATGAGTGAGTTCACAAACAGGATCTCCTATATATACATACATACATACATATCATCACGCCAAGTCCCTAACGGGGTAGGCAGAGAGAATAGAGCGCCAGTTCTCTCTAGACTTACATACCTCTTTTGCTTCGTCCACATTCATCAGTCTCTTCATACATGCTCGTCGGTTTCGAGTACTCTTAACGTTCCCGTCCTTGAGAGTCCGATCGATTTGATCCAGGAGTTGGAACTTGGCCTTCCTCTGCCTCTTCTTGCACACAGTTTTGCTTTGTATATCTGTTTCGTCAAACTTTCTTCACTCATCCTTTCTATATTGTAACCTACTTATATTTATTACCGATTCTTTGGTGAGATTCAGTATTATTTTGCTCGTCTCCGTACATTGTCTTTTACCCAATATTACTTATTCGTTGTTGCTGATAAGGGGCTGATAGGTGAGTTATTAAATCGCTTTACATATGTGCACATAGATTGGAACATATAATACCTATTGACGATTCGATCGATCGATTAAATGCTTCAGATAGCTTCCACAGGTATACGCAGAGAAAAGATATACATTAAGCAAGAGATGTAAATTTTCCGCGTATATTATACATTGTATACTGTAATTATGATTATAGTTTCATAACTAGACCTTGCCTTAAAACTCTAAGCGCTACAACGGGTGTGCATGTATGGAATAATATTCGCTTGTTGTAAATTTTTCCCGTAGGTAATATTGCCTGTAGACGTTTGTCGTAAACAGGGGCTTTGTTGCAGCAATTTCCACGATACCACATTTCTGCGAGATTAAATTCGTAATACGGCTTCCGTTTGGCTCAGTTCCGTATTCAGTGCGCCTACTATAGGAATTTGCGTAAACGATGTCGGGCATCGACTCGCTCCGACTAACACATGTATCCACGTACATTCTACGACCATTTCAATTTGCAGTGCACTCGTATGTATTACCATAGCGCGCATCTTCAGTTCCTCAGCGTGTTAAGAAAACATAGAATGCGTATTTAAGGATATAATAACAGTTCTCCTTATGAATGGATGGATTACGAACATGATAAGGTCATGGTTCTTTTTACATAAGACGGTACTAAAGAAAGTTTTGCATTTTGCAAAGCTTGTATTTTCGATTATGTAAACATTTTACAATCATTACTAAGATATGTTGACGCAAACTTTATTCTTAATTATTTGGAATTCAATTTATTTGCATCATGGTTCGTTATCTGAGCTCATTTAATTGTTATTAATAGACGTACGTTAGTAGGGGTCTCGGGCAAAATGGGATCTTTTTCAGAACGGCTTATTTGTCAATGTCAGGGCGGCAGTGACGCCTGCGTCTGTTTCTGATAGGCTCGTTGTTTCGTTTTATTGGTAAGGCACGTTTTCTTACAGACTGACGTACATAATATGTACGACATACATAATTTGCTTAATGTATTTCTACCATGTTGACTGAAATTGATGTGATATCGCTTGGATAAAGGCATAGAGCTAAAAATATGTTGTAATTTGTTTTGCTCTACTTAAATTATTTATATGTCAAATCTAAAAATGGTTGTACTAAGGAATAGCTTCGAAATGTAATTGTATGCTTTTCGCCTATTAAAATCATTAGACAGCTTGAACCTGCAATCTTAACCGGGCGGGTGCCTCAAACCACGCAACAAATGCGGCAGTTTCCTTACTTAAAATAATAATTACTTTAGTTCAGGAAGTTATATCTACCAAGATTATTTGCCTTTTACATTTGGTTTTATGTCTGCAGGCCTGTATATTAAACAGTATTACAATTGTAATCACACTTTACTCTTTAAGATACCAGCAACAGTCTAATCTAACCGTATCCTAAAACTTTGCCAGTTAAATAAAATAAAAGCGACTTCAGTGAACCTCTTTATCTCGGCTACAACTTTGTGTTTTATAACGTGAACAAGGATGATTCTTTCTGTTCCCTACCTTGATACACAATGAAAGCCCTTTTAAAATAAAACAAGATATTATCGTCTATCCCATAAAACTTTATACGGTAACTTTTATGGCGGAGTATCCAAATGGATTGGAATTCTACAGGTAAAAAGAGTATATATACCTACCTACAATGAAAGCAAGGTCGAGACGACTCTATGAAATTGAGACGTTTGTAGAGCTCGTCCGATATTGTAGCATGAGGGTACTTTGACTGAAGAATTTGAGCACGGTTCATTCCGTCCAACACGAATATCAGCTTGCTACAAGATGCAATATCTACCTACGAGAGCTACGACCACAACAGTAAGCCAACTTTATTGGTATTATAAAAGGGCATGTTCGGAATGTAGAAAAAAAAACAGAAACGCAATAGAAAAAACTATATAAATTATTTAGAAAATACTTGTCTAAATAACCGACGAGCATGTATGAAGAGAGTGATGAATGTGGACGAAGCGAAAGAGATAAGTCTAGGGAGAACTGACACTCACTGACTCTCTGCCTACCCCGTTAGGGACTCGGCGTAATGATATGTTAATTATTCATAGTGACAGTATTATTGATGAGATTTACGCGAAAACATTTAATTTCTAACTTTGCGCTGCTATTATTAAGACTATCACCATTATTCAAACGTGCAAAATGTAAAGTTTTTTTAGCTATATTCATCTGTCCCATGATTAGGGTCCAAAAAGTCCAAATATTAAATTTGAGCCATGAAAAAATATACTGTTTTTTTTTTGTTTTGAAATATTGTCTCAGCTTAGCGTCCGTATGTCCGCGTACAGTGCCGTCAGCTATTTGTCATTTTATTAGTCGCACGCCCTGCAATATTCTGCGGAATAACTCGGTAGCCGGTGCGGCGAGATTGCTTCCCAGTTTACTGCCTCGGCTTGAGTCTAGAGCCGAGAAAAAGTTGTAAATTTGCCACCAAATCGTGCATTTATACAACCCAACTGACCTCAACCGTCTTAACCGGAGCCCGTAATCTAACCCTGGCGGAATTGAACTTACCTGCTAACGGACCTGTAGCAAGTTTTTTTCTTTTTAATAAAGTCCTGTTGCGTACCAGCCTTCAGACATTACACACTGCAGTGAGTGGGACGGGATTTTATTAGAAATATTAATGTTCTGTAGTTATGATGGTCACGTGGCGTGTAGTTGATCGAAGTTGAAATCTGTACATCGATATGTAACAGATGCAGATTAATATATCTCTGTGTTTTATTAAATTAAGGACATAGCGTAGTCTTGAAGAAACCTGTTTGTGGGGAGATCTTAAGACATGAGCCACGATTGCAAGACTGAGATAGACCCGACATGTTATGTCGTATCGCTGATATCATACCAGTGAAAAACTACACAAAGAATTTTTGCTGGAGAAATACTGTCCAATACAGCAATATGAGTACGTCATAGCATGGATGGTCATCTCAATACTACTAGCTCTATTTTGGCTCAAGATCAAGTAACATACAAATATATACATCCATACACACAAACACGTAGTTGACTTGTAGATTCTAAGTAAAATTATGTGAACAGCGTAAACATTGATAACGATTAAAATATTTAGGCAATGAATAAACAGCCATTCAACATTGTATAACGATGTCGTTCGACAACAAGGTCGTTATTACGAAAATTTCTATTCGCATTAATATCTTTCTTTATTAAAAAATCGCAAAACAAATTATTATCCGTACCGTGGCCATTAGCAAATTGTGTAATTTTCCTTTTTCAAGTTTCTGTTGGCCCGAACAAAATTACTTCGACCTCGCAACCCGCCATTTAAAGGGAGGAATGATGAAAATTGACTTTAATAATTACATGAATCAAATTATTCCCGGGACTACGAATTACGTTTTTTGCATTTTGAACCTTATTTTATGTCACAGATTTTTGTTGAAATAAACTTACATAGTTAACTTTTGACTACATTACCGACCGCTTTAAAAATTACCACTTGTATTAAGCAAAGCTTATTTCTAATTGACATTACATTAACATGATCTGTGTTGACTGGGTGGTTTGAAAAAAAACCTGTAAGGTAACCAATGGTCTGAACTAATATTTTGTTTCTCTGAAACTTAGTAACATGAGAGTCCTAACATACATTTTAACAGAAATACAAAGACATATATGAAAGTGTGTGATACACCTCTGCCAACCCCTTCAGGGACCTACAGAGTACTTCATGGCATGAGACATTATGATACACTACCTGTGCTACCTGCTATTTCAGTCGCGTACAAATTTAATTGGCAGATTTTGCCACGAATACATCATATGTATCAATCAATCATCTCTATGCCAAATTTCATCCGTTGAGCCGATCTGATTTGATTAAGTAACAAACATCCCCACAATTTTTCGCATGTATAATACCAAGTGGGTAGGAGATAAAAGAATATTTTCTTATAATGCTATATAAGCGTAGACCCACTTACGAATTCCATTTATAAAAAGGCGAATGGATCATAGCTGGAATAGGATTACCCTTCGTCTTATTGGGCGGAATTAAGGACGAATGTAATAACAAAAGGCGAAACACAAAAATCAATGATGTCAAGTGATTTGTGTGACTGAGGACAGATTACTGTCAGGTGAAGCCTGACTGTGAAGGAACAGAAATAAATATCCATTTAGTCGGGGATTACTCGAAGACGGTATCCGAAGCTAACCCTCACTATCAACTATTAAGCCCCAGAGGCTCGGACTAAGGATGAAGACTTACATAGGTTTATAGCCCCACAAAGTTAAAGGGATTGCAAGTTACTGCTGCAATCCATGACAAAAGAAAAATCCTATTGAAATTTTGATAAAGCTGTTTAAAATCCTCGGTACGACGCGACATAGGACTGAATGTAGAACCTCATTTTATGAGTACCTTTGAAATTGTACGTGATCTGACTTTGAGGGAATATTGTAACTGCATTTTTCAATTTGAGTATAAAATATTCGTTGTGCGATATTTCGCTTTACTTGTAATAGCACTGTTCACCCACATAAAATATGACTGCTCCGATCAAATAACACTTGTAGTTCTTCTACCTCTTTATAATATCAGAACAGAACCTAATACCTATACGGAAGTAAAATATTTCTACCAGTGGGTAAATTTCCTTAAAAAAAAATTTTTTTGATATTAAAAAAATTTATAATGAAAATCAGAGAGCAAAAAAGAATGGCTCAGTGAAAGAAGCTACTAAACTAAAAGCTAAAAGATAAATAGAAGAAAAAAATATTAATAGATAGTGATTTTTATTTAATAGTTGTAAAATAGTGAAATAGTAGTTGTAGTTAGTAAGGAAGTATCGAAATATATAAATATCTACCTACAGTAAAAATCGCATGTCAACATTATGTGACCGAACGCGCGATTCAATCACATAAACATCACATTTTGTAATTAACCTTGGTGAAAAAATCATGTAATTTTTTGCGCAGAGTGGTCAGTGTGTATCTATCAAGTGGTCATAATTTGATAAGTTAAGTGGGATTGCATTTCTTTTACATAGAAACATACTTGTACGCATCTTTGAGCGTTTCTTCCGAAATAAGTTTCTATGGCCATGATATTTCGATTCCAATAGAAACTTATTTCAGATGGTTTCGACAGCCATCAATCAAAAGACGTTACCAGAAGATAATGGAACAGACGTAACTCAAACTTCTTTTCATTTCACAACAACTCGATACTTTCAAAATGTAATTCACTTTATTTTCAAATAAATATAGTTTGTTTTGTTTAATCGTAGTTCTAGTTCTAGAACTAATAAACTCTTTCTTGAAGTCTGTATCGAGCTTAAGATTACGATATTACTTTCGCTCAGTTCAGCTGTACAATAATTACAATAATTTTGAAGTAAATAATCTCTTTGATCTCCCTATAATACGCCGTGACAGAACGCTTATATATACGTAGATATATTATGTATAATGTACCAGGAGAATAGCCTTAAATGTTGTACTTAAGATTAGGAAGCTTTCATCAAATTATTATTTATTGATTGGTAAATTATTTCATTTTAACAATATCAGAAGTATGTCGAGAAAGTTGGTAACTTAATAAATATCTATATAAGCACTATAAAGAATGCAATAGGCCCACTGAACCAGCATATATTTCAGTACCTAGAGCTTTTCGAAACAATACTAAGAGACTCAGAATCGTGAAAAACTGATGCAGTAATTATTATGTACCTAACATAGACTAAGCTCACTCGACATTTCACAAAAAGAGGCCTGTAACTTGTTGCGACTGTAAAACGTGATGAAAACCGACGTTACTGGCGTGTGGCCAACTCAGAGCGGTCAATCCATTTTCCTTGGCACCCATCGGGACTTTCTTGTACTTTGATTACTGCGATAAAATATTGATTATATTCTTATACATTAGAAGTCTGTTTTAGTAGTCTGTTTGTTGCAAGATTGACGTAGAAGGGTGTAAAATGATGTTTGTAGGGTAGGCCACCGTTGATACACTCGGAGCTGCCAGCAAAGGTGATGGTGATCGTTTACCATCATGGAGTAGGTTTTTAAGTGTTTATTAGTCCTCTTTCGAGTAGAGATGAGAAAATAATTGTTTTGCATGATGATTAAATATATATATAAAAATAAATATCCTCACGCCTTCCCACAAGGGTCCCCGAAGGGGTAGGCAGAGGTGTATAGGTAGTACCCAACGTAGTAGTAAAGTAGGTGCCAACGTGATAGATGGCGAGTCCATCGCTGTTACTCAAACACAACTATACGACGTTGTTGAATAGTACTTACATTCATTAAATAATTAATTAATGTGTACGTTACTGGGTTTAAGGCTCTTTTAGAAAGATCCTTAAACACAACAACGTGAACAGAATACAAAACGTATTCACAAGCACTATACGAAACCGAGCAAAAACAGTTTGACAATAGAAGTAAAGGAATTCATATTTGCTACTGTTCCCGCTCACGGGCACGGAATTTAAATGAACTTTGGCCAACAACAATGACACTGGAGACTTTTGTTCCGTGAACAATACATTTTACCGGTAGAATTAAAAAGTGCGGACAAAAGAGTACAAATTCATAATGCACCACAACCGGCCCGCGACGATTACGCTGCGCGCAAGCCTTCGCTCCCAGCCCGCTCGCTCGCACGGAGCGAAACGATCGATTAACACTTTTCTCATATTGTTATTTACAATAATTTTTTAAGTAGTAGATATCAGAAACCCGTCTAGATATTTGAAAATGACTGAATCAGTAATCCCTAATTGGGCAGAGTCCGTACGTTCGATGTTTTCCTTCACCGTGAAGCTTGTGGTGTGATAAATCACTGTACTTAAGTTCAGAAAAACTCATTGGTACAGTCGGGATTCGAACAGTAGAGCGCCAATTCTCTCTCTTTTGCTTGAATCTCATTCATCGGTGCCTTTATAAATTCTCGGCAGGTCGTCTTAATATGCGATCAATATAAAACTCCCGAATGTTTTCCAGTAATTATATCAGATACTTAATGTTCCATAGGTTTAAAAAAACAGCATTCTCTAGTTGCGCAATAAAAACAAGATGGAACAACCCTGATGTCCGCAAAGCGATTGGTTGTGTAGACAGACGAGCCGACGACAGCCTCTTATCAGATAAAACATGTTATTTGTCTCAAGGAAAATACACGAGTCGGCCAAATGCCTTGCCTCGGACTCTGAGAGAACTGGTTAAGAATACGAGATGTAGGTATATCTACTTACTTTTGAATTCAAGAAAATGCACGACACACGACTTAGGAAAACATTTTCGTACCCTACTTACTGGACACAATATAAGAAATTATTTGTATTTTCCTCTATCGAGTCTTTGAACGTTCGATTTTCAGCACAAATTTATTGAAATTAAAAACCTACACCATTGTCAAGCTAAGTTTATACTACCCAGTCAATGTTCTGGTAATTTCTGGTGTTAGTATTTCTCGGAGTGCAATAATTACTTTGAAGTTGCAACGTCAGCCATCTGCAAATTCTCATTCAGTCGACCTCGTTACAACTACAATATTATGTGCACGAAAGTTTATACTGAGCTAACTAGATCCATTGTTTGAATTTTACTTGCTGTGTTATAATATTGCTATGAAAACCTACATGCGTTTAGATGAAATGCGTATGTGCAGTTGTGTCTATGAGAAGCCGACGATATTGTCATGTATCATGCAGGCACCTCCAGCGAAAGGAAAATGTTATTACACCACTACCAACCCTTCGGGGACCCCCATGCTAGCCGTAACAATATATATTTACTTGGAAAAATAGTCGTAGAGCCGTGTTGGCCGAGTGGTTCGAGTAGTTACCTGACACACAAAGATTGTAAGTTGCCGACTGTACCAATGATTTTTTCTATACTTAAATACAATGATTAGTCACACCACGAACTTTACGGTAAAGGAAAACATCGAGAGGAAACCTGCATACGTTTGAGAAGCAACTCAACACGCGTATGTATAGTCGCGCGTGAGTAACGGCGATGCCATCTTTAACACCTAAAATATATCTCTGGAGGAAAGTGGGTGTATGGTACCTTTACACCTCTGCCTACCCCTTCGGAGACCCTTGTGGGAAGGCGTAAGAATGAGGGAAAATTGGTTTTAATGTACAATGTAAACCATAAATGGTATTCCTATTTATTGTACACGGATCGGGAGCCTCGATACGTACTGTGTTATTTGGGAGGCCAAACTCACATGGGGTGGAAAGCTCTAAGGACTGCTAGATACAGGTTTATCAGACGTATGTTAAACAGGTAGTACCTACTATTATTATCCGCATTTTCGCAGTCGCATTACTTTGGCGAGAATAGGCTCTTATCTCAAGGGCTACAGCTTGTTTATCGTCCAACTTCCATTTATGACTTCGTTATTTCCCTATTGTGACGACATAAAAATGTCTTCCATAAGAATAACTCCAAGCTTTTATCTTTGTGCGTACGTTGATAAGGGAAAATAATGAGAGGACTTATACGGATCGATTGCCATTAAGTTGTCGCGGTCAAGTTAATAAAGTCGGATGTGGTGATCGGCGATAACATCGTTCCAACTTGTAATACCAGTAATTTTCCAGGATCATATTGTTTGGGTAATCCCTCCACGCTTCTAATAAACGCCGGCTACGTCTGTTACCAATGTTACCATTTACATATTTCGCGAAGTTTCGGCTTTACGGCCGACAAACGAGATCCTGGATAATTTTCACATGAAATAGATCTGTAGCTGATGGATGGCAAGCAATTTAACACGAAGGAGTGTTATATAACTCTCAAACTATATTATTTTACGAGATACCGTTTTGTGAGTGGGAGTTTATGCATGAATGGAGTATATTCTTTTGTCGTCAATCTAAAGTATATAAGTTTCTGAATACATTCGGAAAACTGTGCTCGAATAATGTAAAAATAAAAAGCGTACATATTTTATTTATTTTATAGTTTATTTGGGAACTGATGTGATAAATGTTTGGCAGTTTCCTTTCGATGATTTTCTTGGCTGTAAAACTTGTGATGTAACCAATAAATGCATTTAAGTTCAGCAAAAAATATTTGTTTAAACCGGGTCTCGAGACGTGTCCCTTCTACTTCACTTTGTCCACTCTCCACAATGTAGTATTAGCTACCGCAATTTTTGTCGGATACCAAGTTCGATTATCAAACGCTGTGCCCAAAGGTATACCGTAAACCTAGAGTATTACCTACAAATTGCTTAAATTACAGAATTAAATGTGTCGACTGACTGTGAAAACGACTAGGGATATGCATGACGAGCTTTTGACATCACTATTCAAGACCAAAACAGATCTACAGACGTCATACTAAATATTCTTGAATAATAAGGACGAAAACACGTCATGAAAAGGATGGTGACATATTGAATTAAAGATTTGGGAAAGTTCATAATAATACGACAAACACGTTAACTAACAGCACATAAAATAAAATTAAAGCTGTAAATATCAGCTGCTACTTTATTCCATTAATATGTGTAAAATAATAATATATACTCACGCCTTCCCTTATGGGTGCCCGAATGTATGTGTAAAAGATACTAGATATTGTAAATTGTTAATATTTGAAGGCATAGTGGGGATTTTTATCAAACGATAGATCTTACTTGTTTACAACTAGGAAATATGCTATGAATATTATTTATTTATAGTATTATTTTATTATTGTTGAAATAAAAAGCAAATTACTGATAAACAACGTATTTGCGAAACAATAATATCACTTAGGTTCAGTAAAACTCAGGATTCGAACTTGCAATCTCTGTATTGCAGGTAACTATTCGAACCACTCTGCCCCCACAGCTTAATACATAATAGTATAAAAACAATATTTTACGAAAATATGTGAAACGTGAATTGGATTCAAATTGAAAAATGGTTTATTTGCTGTCGACTGGGCCACAAAGTCACGCATTTCAGTTGTACTGACATGTTTAAATAGGACCCAATTACGTGGAACATGATAATCATTTTAAGCATCGTATCGAGGACTTAAATAAACAATAATTCACTGTCATAATAAGAGATAAATCGGCAAAAGCTCGGCCTGGATTACGTAATGCAGTAACATTTAGTACGGTCCGCACCATGTTTTCGTCGTGCGAGCACCGCCTTATTATATTTTATGAAGTTCTCTTGCATGCCTAAGGGGACCAGTAATGTCCGCCACTCGCCCATAAATGCCTCCGGATCTTATTACCACCTTCGAACAATGCCGGCCATGTTGATATTTGCGTAACTAGATGTTTGGGGTGTTATTATACTGTCGCTATTCTACCTTTACATACGTACATACATAATCATCTCGTCGAATCCCTCACGGGGGTAGGCAAAGCGCGGGTTCTCTCTAGACTTACATACCTTTTTCGCTTCTAGGTAGATGAAACGTGTGTTTCCTGTGCCTCTTCTTGCACTCACTTTCACATTGTATATCTGTTTCTTCATCTTTGCAATCAGAACCTCGTTCACGCCACCTTTATTGGGAGTAATTAACGTTCCTTCTTCAAAATTCCAATTGTTAATTACAATCCATTGCGAGTAAATAAATATATTACTTTTATACCTGCAGTCATCACGTTGAGCCCCTCACGGGATAGGCAGCGGGAGTAGAGCGCCAGCTATTATTATTTCTAAAGTTTGGCGTTATAAGACCGGGTGATCTCTGTAATTAGAAGTGATTTTTAATGGGAAAGTACAGACATGCGACCTAATATAACGTGCTTTATTATTCAGAAGTGTGGGAGGGAAAGATTTATAGACGTCATAAACTTCCGTCCCTTTCGCACTCGTGAATAATTATGGCAATAGAATGTCATGGTGAGACCTCTGATTTTAATGAGGCTCATAGCGCATGCCTAATTAATATAAAACAAACTTGAATATATTTTTCACTGGATATTAAAGGGATCCAAAGGATAACGGATCATTCTTTGTTTACGTGTGTTTTTGTAGGTGAGCCGAAAAGAAAAATTTTTGCAATCATTATTATATAGACCGCTGTTTCGAATAGTCTTCTGCAACCCAAAAATTTTAAGTTTCAGTCCCGACTGTACCAATAAGTTTTTCTAAACTTAAGTACTGCGTTTATCACACTAGTAGTATTCAAGAAAAGGAAAACATCGAGGGGATACGTAAGAAGTAATTCAAAGACGTATGAATAGGGTCCTTGAGAAACGGCGACAGATACGCCATCTGTCACTAAAGTTGGGACTAAAATAAATCTTCGGCGAAAAGAGGGCGTTATAACTCTACCTACACCTTACACCACCTACATATATTTATATATCTATATACAGTATATATAATTATGACGTATATACATAATTAAGAACTTATTATTAACTAACAGAATCATTGTAGATGATGAATGGTATAATCCCTTTTTATGTCTGCCGAATGAAATCATAAAATTCTAGATTTTTGTTTTAAGATAAAAAATATAGTAAAAATATTGTCATACCTACCCATCGACTTGTTTTGTAACAATAACCGAGCTTTCCTTTTAAAAGTTCGCAGCGAGCTCTATGTAACCGTTGTTAAAAGAGTTTTAATACCCTTGTCGGTTGATGTAAAATAAATGCGTCTTATAAAATATTCATGTGTTTTATTCCAACTTTGTCAAGATTACCTATTCTGATGAATAGGTATTTATGAAGAACATAATTATATGAAATGCAATGTGTAATCGTTGGAAGTTCTTAATCAAATCGTTCCCCACTTGGTTACCACGGCGTTTTAACCTTAGGGGTCTTCGTCCAAGCATTCATATTTTCATTTTCTATACATATATTATTTACCGGATTCTGATAACTATAACATAAAAATACAGCATAGCATGGTCTTATCACACAATCAACTTGACCAACGTTAGGGATTCCTCTTATAGGTCAGCACACAAACGCGAACAGAGACATATGTGTTGTGTCAAGGTACAACAACTTATGATAGTTGAAAAGCAATTTTATGTACAGTTCTAGAAACCTTGAATCACAACTCAATAGCAGACATTGTAACATGATCAAGCGGTGTCATTGGCATCTGCAATCCTGAACAGGACATCCTGAAACCTGTAGAAACCTGCGTCAGCTCTTCATTTACCACCACTCGATCACGACATAAGTTTTAGAATGGAGTGCGAGCAATTCCAAATACCTATGAGTATAACAAAAACTCTAAGTAAAAGCAGCTAATGCATGTGAATATGGAGAAAGTTTCCGAGCAGCCATTCTCGGCGCAATCTCAAATTAAATCTCCGCCGGCGGCTTTGAGACGCGAACTGCCAACTGAGGTTATAAAATATGTATACAATAGTCTTTTCGGGACTTTTATTAGGTAACACATAGACCACGAGGATTTTTTAAAGCAAACATTCTCCTTTGGTACTCTTAGCTTGGAATCTTACATAGTCAGATTAAATTAGGTTAAGAGGAAAGTTTAGTGCAGGGGGATACACGAGCTAGTCTTTAATTTGGGTAATGTAAATAAACAGTACGTGAAAATTCAACCTGTTTTGATCAAATTCGATAATATGAGTGTTTCGGGATTTATCTATTGAGTTCGATTGTCTTTAAGATCCTAAAATTTTTTGTAAATATTTTTTTTTTATTAATATGCTTTTATTAGCTTGAGACGTATGTATGTTAGTATGTTTGTATGTAACGGAATCTTTGAACATGATTTTAACCCCCTTCAAAACGTCGGATTAACTCGAAATTTGGCATACTTATTAAG
This sequence comes from Drepana arcuata, assembly GCA_016069955.1. Classification (NCBI taxonomy): domain Eukaryota; kingdom Metazoa; phylum Arthropoda; class Insecta; order Lepidoptera; family Drepanidae; genus Drepana; species Drepana arcuata. The sequence goes on from JACCPG010011362.1 coordinate 33,504, forward strand.
GACCGATGACAATTCAATATTTTAAACATTTTGACCCGTTATCCATACTAGGATGATCAGGATCAGCGATTTTTTATATTCATTTTTGCACTGCTAAGCAAAGGTGCTGATGCTGATTCGAAAGATAAACTTGATAATACGCTACGTAATGATCGTTAAAATAATCGCTAAAATAATCATTTTCTATTTTTTAGTTGGATTTTCTATAAAAAGTGTATTTTTTAGTTTTTTTAAACTATTATTTCTATATTATTTATAAAATATATAATTAACATCAAATCACCAAAGCAAGAGAGAGGTGGTCGTAATTTAGTTAAATGGGTAACTAAATTACGACCTGTCTTATGCACATAATATGGATCAATAAGTAATGTGTGATACATAAATACATACATACATATCATCACGCCGAGTCCCTCATGGGGTAGGCAGAGACTATGGAGCGCCAGTTCTCTCTAGATTCACATATGTGTTTCGCTTCGTCCACATTCGTCAGTCTCTCCATACACGCTCGTCGGTTTCGAGTACTCTTGACGTTCCTTGAGCGTCCGCTCGATTTGATCTAGATAGTTGGAATTTGGTCTTCCTCTGCCTCCTCTGCCAATAAATGTACCTATTAGTGTGAACTTGAATATAGTAATCTAGTAAAAGATTCCTTCAAGGTCGGGAGCGCGTGAATGATGCCCCTAGTGTTACAAGCGCCAATAAGCGGTGTTAACCGCTCACCATCAGGCATCAGTATGCAGCCCATACTTGTTTGTCCCCTTATTGGTATTTTAATAAAACAAACGTGTAAAAAATTTTGTTTATTTGTTAACAAAAACAGTTATGTACCGTCTTGCCTCACAATGACCACCGAGTTAGAAGATAATGAATATATATTCATCAATATCAAACTGCAGAAAGTACTTAAAGCCCGTTTTAACAAAGTTTTATATCTTATAACTTGAGTTGGGAAATCCTGGGATTGATACCCGGGACGGATAAAGTACGCATTATTGCCAGGCAATAATTCTTAATGGCTGCTCTGATTATGTCGGTATTTTCATTGTCACGTAGCAGAGATGAGAATTAACAACATTGTATACCAAAAATATTTAAGATTTCTTTTTTTTAAACCTGTCAAATACAATACTATTTGTTTTTTCTTATAAAAAAATACGAACAAAGTCATTAAAAACGTCCAGCTCAATTATATATGTTTGTATATATGTACGTATATGTACATTTACAAGAAAATTATACATATTTGTATGCTCGAACGCCAGCATGTACATTACAGAATAGCACTATCAAAATGTTAATTAGGTAATTATGGATCAAATATACGTCTTCAGAACAATTCCTTTATGATTTATATCATACACTCTATATTAGGTTCGCGACGACTAGTCACCATCATCATCCATCCATCATCTTACAATAATACAATACAGTGTATATACAAATATAACAGTTCAATCAAATCTATTCCAACTTCACGACACAGATAATTGTAATGCTTTTAATGAAAAATTTGTGTATTCGGATCTTTGTAACAGTTCTTTAGTAAAGAAATGAATCCAAATGAACTTTAAAGGCCAGATAGAGTAATTAATATTATGATTGATAATTTCAAAGCCTCTAACTGTTGTTCCATATAGTTAAGCCTAAAGCCATTCCAACAACAGAGCTCAAATTGCGTTGAACATTTTAGTAATCTATGCTAGATTTGTATGTGAAGATAGCTGAATAAATTATAGTGAATACAGAATAAGTGTTCCTTAATTTTGCGAAGTATTACTTTCTTTTAAGATTATCTGGTATGTAGTTATCCTTGCCGGGAATACCTGTTCCACCGGAGTCACCAAGCCAGGGATATCTGGAGAATATAATAAATATGATTACAAAATGAATATATGGCCAAACTAGTCTCGAGCTCCTTAGCTCTTTAATTAGCAACACCTTAAGCCGAGGCCTTAATGTGCTTAGGCCAAAAAAAGTACCCGACATACATATGATCACGCCGAGACCCTAGCAGGAAGAATAGAAACATTTTTTTTTATATACGACTTGGGTGGCGAACAAGCATGCGGTCTGCCTGATGGTAAGCGGTTACCGCCGCCTATGGACGCTTGGAACACCAGGGGTATCGCTCGCGCGTTGCCGACCCTGCAGGAATCTTTTTACACCCTTCTTGAAGAACTCCATGCTGTACTCTCCAGGGAAAACCTCAACATTGATTAGTAATTAAAGTTCCTAGAACTAAAAATACAAAAGATAATAAAAAAAATGCGACAATATTAAAGGTACTTGCGGAAACTAAAAACTATCTGCTATAACAACAAAAACGTAGTTTAATCAAATAAATAGAAGTTTAAATCCCACATAATATTTATTCTGTAAGAGAGGGGCATTATAATCTATATAAATTACCAATTTCATTCAAAAGAAGATATTTTTCACAAAGTGCTCTCAGTAATTACAAACAATGTTAGACGATAAAGTGTGTAACTTTATCGTCTAACGTCTAATAATTTGGTATTGGACGATGAAGTTTGGCAAACCCAATTTCATGGTTGTAATTCCAATGTTGATTAATAATCACATTCTTTATTTTTAATATGACTCATGTACTTAAATTATTGTATTACGAACAGCAGCCTTTTTAACTTAAAGGGGACATGTTGCAGCCATACATACATACATACCTATAATCACGCCTCTTTCCCGTAGGGGTAGGCAGATACCACTTCTTTTCACTTGCTACTTCTTACATACTTCTTTCGCTTCGTCCACATTCATTATTCTTTTCATACATGCTCTTTGGTTTAGGGTACTTGACCTGGCCTTTTTTCAAGACGTCCCTAATTCGGTCTAGAAACGTCCGCCTAGGTCTACGCCTTCCAACACTTTCATTCCCACTCGCCTTATACACTTTTTTCGTCAATCGTTCTTCATTAATTCTCTCGATGGCCACACCAGCTCAGCATCTCATGTTGCAGCCATACTGCGTCGTAGTGCAGTGCCAGCCACACGCCCGTCATTTGTTTCTTGAATATAAAAGCAAGACAATACTCACTGCTTGGGGCACTCCATGCAGGTCTCCATATACCTAGTGTCGGTGAAGTTATTATCTGGGTGTTTGAAGGATAGAGCACACTTGTTGGGCAGGTTGCAAGGCGCAGAAGGCAAGTTCTTATTGTCACACTTCCAAGGTTCATAATTGCTGTTCAACGCCTTTGTCGACTTTGGATCGGTTATCCAAGTTAGAGCTTGGGTTACTGTCACGAAATATACGTCCTCCCTGAAACAAAATAAAAGCATACAGTGTTCACAATATGCTGTAAGGTATACCATTCTTCTCAATATAAAACTATGCATATTTGTTTTAAAACGTTGTATCATGCTGAAATTTGAATTTTATAATACTGACCTTATTTAGAAATTATTGACTTATCGAGAAAAATTGCAAGTCAAAATGATTTTAAATATATGTATTATACAGTTCCCGAAGGGGTAGGCAGAGGTGTGTAGGTAGTAGGTACCCACAAAACCATATTCTGCGCGAAAATATATTTCAGGTGCCGTGACAGATGGCGAATTACCTCTCAAACATATGCTGGTTCCCTTCTGATGTTTTCCTTCAACCTAAAGCTCTTGGTATGTCTAACCACTGTACCTAAATTCGGAAAATCTCATTGGTACAGTCTTGCATTCTTTGCGTTGGAGACAACTACTCGAACATCTCGGCCACCACACTTTTTAAGGTATATAATGTAAGTATGTATATACCTAATATATTTTATGATATATTATAAATTACACTTACAGTCCAGCAGCCCATTTCAAGAACTTATGCAATCCTCTTTCCAGCTCCTTAATCTGGAACCAGTTAGTGTGGAAGGGCATCATGTAGGGCGCGCGGTTCTGCTCGTAATACCTGTTAAAGTCTTCTTGAAGCCACTCCAACACCTTCAAAGATATATGGACATAAGAATGTAACTCTATGTGAAGATATTAAGTAACGAATAAATGCCCATGGCGATATAGACGAGTATCACAAATGTAAATGGCGGTACAGTTGAAGATGTAAAGGTTAATGGCGGTAAAAGTAGAGATGTACATATTAAAGTTGATAATGGTGAAGATTTGCATGTTAATTGCGATAAACGTAGAGATATTCGTGTTATTGGGTATCCCCATAACATGAACATCACCTTTCAGATGGAGATGTAATTATTTATGGGCCCATAAGAGAACAATGGACATGTGGCGATATGAGTATATGTAAATGACGATGAGTGAACACGTAAATGGCGATAACATATTATTCAACCTAACAATAACGATGTGAGTGGCGATACTATTAGAGACGGGAAATATATTACTGCGATTACATTCATTAATGTGGGCCATTAGTTTATTTTTCTCTTATCCAGCACTCAAGATACAAGAAACAGAAAGTGAAATAATTTCTCACTTTTAGCACTAAGCATTATAATTAAATTATCTTTATTAGCTGTCACAGGATATCGATAAATATACATTTTTAAGCTCCGAATAAGGGGTTACCTCCTCTTGATGAAGAGAATTAATTTCTAATCCTCATAGTAAAGGAACTCGATAAGACACCAAATTTAAGTATTAATGGAGCAGCAATTAAACATTGCCCAGCAACGCATACTAGCTTTTGCTTGCGACGTCGCCTGCTTAGAATTTATTATTCGTTACCCATAAAAAGTTCTAACGCAACAACCTACAAACATTAATCTAAATTTGTTAGTAAGCTTAACAGACACAGAATCGGGCAGACAAACTAAATTTTCTTGCATTTCACATATAATATACGTACGAAATGTATGACAAAGACTGACAGACAGCTTTATGATGATACTACAGAGAATTGTTAGTTAGAAACTAAACATGAACAACTGATAAAACTATTCTAGCAGTTGTAATACCTCTGCATCCGCCTTCACAACAATTGCAAACTCTGTTTTGCCCATATAATTAAATAAATGCGGAGTATTTTAATTTAAGCCAGTAACTATTCACTTGTCGTCCATGTTAAATATCCTTCGCAGCCAGTGACGTTACCATTCTGTAAACTGAATACGCTCCGATATTCAGGCGTCTTTTACGTTTTTTCATAAATCTGCTAGCTGACGGAAAATTCCCAATGCCACGATGGGGTTTGTGAAACTGATATCAATATGCAAATGTCTTATGTCCTGTAACGTACAGTCGGGGAAGCGGTGAAGGCTATGTTACTCTTTTTATTTGTTCGTTCAATAAGTTATCGAGTGGATTCATATAACTCTGCTTCGTCGAGATAGCATTATAGGAAAAATATTTATTTTTATATTAAACTGCGCATCTCTGTTATTTCAACAGAAACCAATAGAGACGTTCGTCACGAAGAGATTTATCAAAAATAGCCCAAAGATTATGTATTAATTAATTATTAACAATAGGTGGTTCACACCATCCAAGTATTGAGGCGATATAGTGAAGAAAAAATATTGAAATCAGTTGAGCCATCTTCATACAAGATCTTCACACCTTCACACTAGCAGGTGTTTGTAACAGTGTGCAATAATAATAATATGTAATATTATATGTACGCGATGGACTCGCCATCTGTCACGTTGGCACCTAATATACCTCTGGCGGAAAGTGGGTGTGTGGGTATTACCTATACACCTCTGCCTACACCTTCGGGGACCCTTGTGGGAAGGCGTGAGGATATATTATTATTATTATTATATGTACGTACCTCATTAGAATCGTGGTTATGTAGAACGCACTGGTCCAAATAGGGGCAATGTCCGCCCTCGAACGTCTCCACATAGTGCGAGTTGAACGGCACTTCCCATAGACCTGACACAAAAACCCTATTATTGCTTTCAATCAATTTTACATATGAATTTTGAAATTATAAGTATCCTATCATTAGTATATCATTGATTAATCCACTAAGGAGATAAACAAGCATTCTGTCCGCATAATGGCAAACGGTTACCGCTGCCTATGAACGCTAGTAAAACCAAAGTTATCGCTCCCGGGTTATTGATCCTGCAGGAATCATTTCACACCCTGCCTCAAGAACTCAATACTTTACTCTTCAGACAAAAACATCAATGGGGAAATAATTCCAAACCATGATCATGATCATCACAGATGATAACTCCTTTGAAACCATGCAGTATAGGACAGATATTGGTATTAATTCTCTTTAGCTAAATGCTAAGTCAATAATTTTGAATTAAGATCTGTATGAAGTATTAAGTTCTGTAATTAGGCAAGTCAAAAGAGCGCTTTTTGTTAAGTCGGGTATTATGCTTGTAAGTCTTGAAAATTATAGCCGACGTAACTTTGCCAATGACAAGTCTGAATTATTGCGAATGTTAAATGGATATTGAAATAAGATACAGTTGTCAACTCTGCCAATTCTACGAATTGTATAAAATATTTATTGAATCTGTCTTAAATACATTTATGGAATCTATCCCGAAAATCTATCCGCAACGATTGAATAATTATTTATTTTCGTACCCCAACGTTCTAGGATTAGTTTTAACTTTATTTACAATAATAACATAATTAATAATATAATAAAGTGGCCGTGGCGGCCGAGTGGTTCGTGTGCTTGAGTAAAGGCGATGGGCTCTCCATCTGTCACGTTGGCACCTAAAAATGGCGGAAAGTGAGTGTGTGGGTACTACCTTTACACCTCTGCCTACCCTTTTGGGGACCCTCGTGGGATGTCGTGAGGATACATATATAACAATTGTATAACTAACTACTTACGTTAATTTAGGATTAAAATATTCCTTATGAATTTTATGTATTAGGAACTATTTAAGTCCTTTAATTAGGGAAGTTTTTCGAAAAAATTAAGTAAAAAGTAGCTACTGAAATGTAAATAAAGGCATTGCTGATGCCTGGAAAATAAGGATGATTTTGGAATTCTAGCGTTGCAATTCACCATGTAGTCTAGAAACCTTTACAGAATTAAAATATTCTCTGCAGTAATATCTGTTAAACTGGTTCAGCCACTTACCGGGGAATGACTTGGTAGGGCAAGTGCCAGACTTGCACTCGTGTGCGATCTTGTAGTCGAGCGTGTACGGCCACACAGGAATCGGCAAAGGAGGCACGCCCACAGAGCTGTCGTAGATGTAACCAAAGTCTTCCAACACCTGTCACACACAACAGTTTACTTATTATATTGACGTCGAATAACACTCAATTATAGCATATAGTATTTAAACTACCGGTATACTTGAGTATCACGCAGCAATTAACTCCGACGTAATAAATAGCATAATATATATTATAAATCAAGTAAATTTTACTTTACTAGGTAATCCTGTGTGTTTTTGTGTCGTTTATTGATGAAATCACACTTAATGTAATATAATATGGACTGGCAATGGTTTGAATTATCGCATCATCTTTATTAGATACAGTAAGGTAAAGTAAGGATTTGCTTAAAGAAGAGAAAAGTATAGTTTCTATCTATATTCAGCTCATGTAATTAAATTCTCCCCAAGCGCCAAGGTAATGAAGCTTTCCTTCAAACGCTAAAAACTTCATAGCCAGTATGATATTATAAGACCGCTTTGCTTTTTCGCAATAGCAGAAGCTTGATCATTTAAATAAGATTTGAATATACATAGGTACATAATAATGCAATAATATATCCTCACGCCTTCCCACAAGGGTCCCCGAAGGGGTAGGCAGAGGTGTATAGGTAATACCCACACACCCACTTTCCGCCAGAGGTATATTAGGTGCCAACGTGACAGATGGCGAGTCCATCGCCGTTACTCAAGCACGACTATACATACGGCTTTGAATTTCTTCTCAGAGGTATGCAGGTTTCCTCTCGATGTTTTCCTTCACCGTAAAGCTCGTGGTGTGACTAATCACTGTACTTAAGTTCAAAAAACTCATTGGTACAGTCGGGATTCGAACTTGCGACCTTTGCGTCGCAGGCAACTGCTCGAACCACTCGGCCACCACGGC
>JACCPG010011364.1:0-23308 GCA_016069955.1 Drepana arcuata
CTGCCAACACAGTATTAACTCTCCGAACACAGAGTGGCAACGCGCAAGTGATACTTAAGTATCGTGAGCGTAAATAGGCGGTAACCGCTTCCCATCAGGTGGGCCGTATGCTTGGTTGCCACTCTTTTCTCGCCGCCTGACGCCAGTAAAACCGCGTCATCGGCGTATAGTAAGCAGTTGACCACTAAGTTTCCCATTTTCACTCCCCATCCGTGCGTTCTTAGGCAGACATGATACACCCTTGTTTGACCCCCGACTTCACATCATACCAGGGTGACAGTTGCCTGCGACACAAAGATCGGAAGTTCGAATCCCGACTGTACCAATGAGTTTTTCTGAACTTAAGTACAGTGATTAGTCACACCGCGAGCTTTACGGGGAAGGAAAACATCGAGAGGAAACCTGCATACGTCTGAGAAGAAATTCAAAGGCGTATGTATGTATAGTCGTGCTTCAGTAACGGCGATGGTTGGCACCTAATATACCTCAGGCGGAAAGTGGGTGTGGGTATTACCTATACACCTCTGCCTACCCCTTCGGGGATCCTTGTGGGAAGGCGTGAGGATATAATATTGTATTATATTAACAATATTATTATTATATTAACAATAATAAAATAATCTATACTAATATTATAAAGCTGAAGAGTTTGTTTGTTTGTTTGAACGCGCTAATCTCAGGAACTACTGGTTGGAATTGAAAAATTATTTTTGTGTTGGATAGTCCATTTTTCTAGGAAGGTTTTAGGTTATGTATCATATAAAAAAATAATTAACAATATTTACAAAAAACTGTTGTATTAACTTACTACTTAAATATATTTAAATTAATTTCCGTTCAGTAGTTTACGTGAAAGAGGAACAGAGTAAAAAAAAAGTATTTAATTACTGCTAAAACATAATAACATATTAAACATGACATATATTCACAATCTTCCAGAGAGTCTGACTTATTTAAAAACACAATATCTTTTGGTTTCCTAACTAGGCAAAGCCTGTAACGAGGAAACCGAAAAGAGGAACTTACGCATCTATAATATTATAATTTAATAATAATATATCCTCACGCCTTCCCACAAGTGTCCCCGAAGGGGTAGGCAGAGGTGTATAGGTAATACGCACACACCCACTTTCCGCCAGAGGTATATTAGGTGCCAACGTGACAGATGGCGAGTCCATCGCCGTTACTCAAGCACGACTATACATACGCCTTTGAATTTCTTCTCAGACGTATGCAGGTTTCCTCTCGATGTTTTCCTTCACCGTAAAGCTCGTGGTGTGACTATTCTATAATATTAAGGACGATTTATATATTAACCTTACAAAAGTTACGGTTTCATTGTCCCTCCCAAATTGGGATCGCTGCACGCAAGGTCGTAGTTTACGTGGTGCCTATACACACGGGTGCGGCCGCGGCTGGCGGACGGAACCGCGCATTGTAGACTGTACGTCAGTGTCAATGTCAAAATGACATAACAACAAATGACCCTTATTTGCATAAATAGCTGATCAGCGCGACTTCGTCTGCATACTTAAGAGAGAGAGTTGTTTCAGTAATGAGATGAGATATCACAAAAACTAATTAAAAAGTCAAGAGAGAACTGGCGCTCTATACTCTCTGCCTACCCCGTTCGGAACTAGGCGTGATGATGTGTATGTATGTATGTACAATTTAATACAGAAAACATGATAAATTGAGACAATCCTTCTCTTGGTAGACTTATTCAGGCTCCGCGCTGACTTAATCCAGAATTACCCATGAATTAAGATGAAGCGAGTCTTTTTTTTATACAACAAGAGTGGCAAGCGAGCATACGGCTCTCCCGATGGAAAACGGTTACCGCAGCCTATTTACGCATACAATACCGAAGTATCACTTGCGCGTTGCCACTCTGTTTTCGGAGAGTTATACTGTGTTGGCAGCATAATGGGATCCCTCTGCTGCCAACACAATATAACAATCCTCCCACCTCCCCAAGGAGCTCATTACCTTATTCATCGCGTAGGAACACAACACAATAAATTGTGTTATTTGGCTACGGACTTCTTTAAGGTGGGAGGTCCTGCCCCAGTCGGGCAGATACAAATTCGAACGGGAAACCCGTTATGCCCTACCTCTCTTAAGTCTGTTTGTCTAGATGGAATTGGCGCTCTACTCCTTCCAATATTGATAGGGTCTCAGCGCGATAATAGCTTTTAACGCTACTCCTGTATGTAAATAGCATAGTTTGTGTCAGTCACGCGATGTTTTCAAATCTAGTTAATTGAGGCGATATAAAAACCTTACTTAAGTGATTAATAAGCCTATAAATTTTATCAAGTCATATGCTACTTCAATCTGTCTATAAATACCTATATATCTTTACATATATATAATAATACGTGTAAATATATAAATAAATAAATATATATACACTAGCTGTCTCGCCCGGGGGAAAAGTTAAACTTCATGAAACACGATCGCAGCGCCACCTATCGGGTCCAATTGTGATTTAAGCTATCCTATCTTTTAAGTTAGATCAAACTGCACGCGGTGTGCAAATTTCATTGAAAACGGTTAAGTAGTTTAGTAGTCCATCGCGGACAAACAACGTGACACGTAATTTATATATATTATGATAAGATTTCTCCTGTGCGTGTAGCCACTGAACTCTTCCTTAACGTAAGCACGGCTAGTGCTTGAGGAATGTTTTAATCAAATGATGAATCTATCTCTGTGCCGAATTTTATCCAAACCGGTTCAGCCGGTCTGGCGTGTTGAGTAAAAACACACTTTCGCATTAATAATCTTAATAGGAATACGTATTGGTTATAAATATGCACTATTTATATTTATTATTTGTAATAACGCTAAATACTTCGACAAATATTTGCATGTTTGAGCAAACATTAGCTATTGTGAATATAAGTGTCAGAATATGTGGCCAAATATAGTCGAATCTTTGAGCAAACATTGTGGAAATATAAGGTAGAAGAAGAACTCCACATTATGTCTATTCTTTCGATGTCGTAGGACTGAGTCATAATCTTTAAGATACAGTTCACGCTCTGCCTAGTTTAGGGTCAGTTGGCTTTGTGTGAGATGTCCACAATATTATTGTTGTTACATCTATATAAGTGTGTATATCAGTCGCCGATACCTATAGTACAGGCTCTGCCTAGTTTAGGGTCAGTTGGCTTTGTGTGAGATGTCCACAATATTATTGTTGTTACATCTATATAAGTGTGTATATCAGTCGCCGATACCTATAGTACAGGCTCTGCCTAGTTTAGGGTCAGTTGGCTTTGTGTGAGATGTCCACAATATTATTGTTGTTACATCTATATAAGTGTGTATATCAGTCGCCGATACCTATAGTACAGGCTCTGCCTAGTTTAGGGTCAGTTGGCTTTGTGTGAGATGTCCACAATATTATTGTTGTTACATCTATATAAGTGTGTATATCAGTCGCCGATACCTATAGTACAGGCTCTGCCTAGTTTAGGTCAGTTGGCTTTGTGTGAGATGTCCACAATATTATTGTTGTTACATCTATATAAGTGTGTATATCAGTCGCCGATACCTATAGTACAGGCTCTGCCTAGTTTAGGGTCAGTTGGCTTTGTGTGAATTGTCCACAATATTTTTTTTTTTATTTTTATTTTATTAAAACTTCCTGCAAACATTATTGCAAAGGCGAACTTAATGCCGAAGGCATTCTCTACCAGTTAACCTTTGGGTGGTGTAGAGATATTCATGGCAGGCTAAAAGATATTTACAATAGAGAAATATAAAATTCCAATATGTTTTATTTAATTTACATACATTAAATGCCATATATAACATACAATAATATCATACATCTAATATAATAAATAGAATAAATCTACATACACATACACATATATCTATATATATATATATATATATATATAAATATATATACAATTATATACATAAATAATAATACATATTATATATTACACATAAATATTACTCTGTTTCTACTTGGCGGTAGTAGTATTCCTTTACTTTCGCTTTAAATGTATCCCTGCTATTGCACATCCTGATTTCCGGAGGGAGTGCATTCCAAAGAAGAATAGATTGGACAGGGAAAGAAGAATGAACAAGGCTTGAAGTATGAGTAGGACAGAGAAGGAGACGATTGTCGGCAGAGCGTAAGTTTATATCGTGGTTACGGCAACGATACTGAAAGTGAGAAGTAAGATAAGAAGGAGCATTGGGAGAGTGAAGGAGAGTGAAGGAGAGTGAAGAGCATAGTCAACGACCGCAAACTACGTCGCTGACGAATAGGTAACCATCTTAATTGGGAGCGGTAAGAAGAGACGTGATCAAACTTACGCAGATTGAATATGAATCGAATGCAACTGTTGAGAAGTCGGTCCAGTTTATTGAGCAGATCTGCATTCAGGTCGGTATAACACACATCACCATAGTCGATCATGGGAAAGATTAAAGTCTGCACAAGCATTGTTTTGGTCTTGGTAGGGAGAAGATTTCTTAACCGATAAAGAGATCGTAGTGTACCGGTCACCTTCCGACACACATCTGAGACCTGCGCTTGCCACCCAAGAGTGGCATCGATGTACAAACCGAGATCCTTGACAGTGGGACTAATTGGTATGGTAGCCCCATCAAAAACAATAGGAGCCATTCCTGCTACGTCCACTTTACTTAGCATACGGGATCCACCAACCATTATCGCCTGAGTCTTGGCCACATTTACGACCAAGCCGAAACGATCAGACCACTTTTTAATTGAGTCTAGATCTCGGTTTATATCATCAATGGCTTGTGACAGATTCTGGGTGCTGGCTTGAGAGTAGATTTGCAGGTCATCGGCGTACAAATGATACGCACACTGAAGCTCTGAAGATAAAAGGTTAATAAACAATGAAAATAGAAGTGGAGAAAGAATGCCGCCTTGTGGAACGCCAGAGCCTATTTCACTCCAACCTGATGAAGAATCATCTATGTGAACCGACTGCTGGCGTCCTTGAAGATATGAACGGAACCATTCCAGTGATTCAGATGAGATCATAAAGTGGGAGAGGATGGGTAGAAGGATATCGTGACTGACCATATTAAATGCGTTTGAAAAATCCACTAGGACAAGCACAGTGATATTTTTATCCTCAATGCCCAACCTTATATCGTCAGTCACTTTAAGCATAGCGGAGACTGTGCTATGGCCAGGTCGAAATCCCGATTGGAATGGGCTAAGAATATTATTACTATGAACAAAAAGAGACAACTGCTTATGAACACAGCTTTCAAGGACTTTGGATAAGAAAGGGAGAATAGATATGGGGCGGAAATGGTTGGGCAATAAGGGATTGGGTACTTTGGGTAATGGACGAACAAAGGCTTTGCGCCATAAAGTGGGAAAGGATCCTAATTCGAGGGAAACGTTAATGATATGCGTGATCGCGGGAAGTATTTGGTCTAGGATTAAAATAATCATGTATCTGCTTATATTGTCACAACCCACAGCCTTAGATTTGATAGCGTGGATTATTTTTTTAATCTCATCCGGTGTCACTGGAGAAAATTTAAATGAACCAATGTTGGGAAGAGGTAAGCCATTAATGTGGTCAATCGTCTGACTCATGGTTAGACGATCCAATGAAGAAGTGGTGGAGGTGAAATGTTTATTGATGTCGTCTAAGCCAATCGCCATCGGAAGACCAGAATGACATGTTTTACCGACACCTAGAGTTCCAAGGAACTTCCAGATGTCAGCGGGAGAAGAAGAAGTAATATTGTTGATGATGTGGCGGCGTTTAGCGTTACGTATCATCTGATTGCACACATTTCTAGCCCTCTTAAAGGAATCCCAGTTTTCTACACTACGATCTCTTTTGAATTTGCGAAATGCACGATCCCTGCGCCTCATCGCCATTCGAATCCCTGCAGTCAGCCAAGGTGCGGGTGCACGCTTCAGCCTAATTTTCTTTATAGGAGCATGAACATCAAATAGGCTGAGGATGGCTTCGTTGAAGATCTGTAGCTTTTGATCTACCGTAGGAGCATTATGCAAGGATTTCCAATCTAAATGAGAAGCATCTAGGCGTAACTTCTCGATATCCATGCGCCCAAAACAACGCCTATGCAGAGTTTTAGGCTGCAGTTTTGGGGGTTTATGTTGTAAGAAAGAAAGATGAGGTCGTGATGGGAAAAACCGGGAGCAGGATGTTGACCATGAGAGGAGACGAGGGAGGGAGTAGAAGTAATGACCAGATCCAACCATGTATCATCCCTGGTAACATTACTGTGAGTTGCTTGAAGAGGCAGGATATTAAAATGTGTTGAGTCGATTAAACGTTGAAGTTTTTGGGTACGAGGAGAACAGGGATTGAGGAGATCAGTATTGAAATCGCCCATGATAATGTGATGTGCATATTCAGACCCTAAAGATTCAAAAACTAATTCGATATCAGTGAAATATTCGATCATAGGGGGACAGTAAACTACGCCTAGAGCGGCTTTCACTCCCTTGACACAAACCTCGAGAAAGAGAAACTCAGCGGAAGTAGAGGTAGAAGTGGGTGAGGTGGAGATAATTTTGTATGGTAAATCGCTACGCAAATATATCGCCCCTCCACCACCCCTCCGCACGAGTCGATCATTACGGATGAGAATAAAGCCGGGAAGAGCATAGGTGGTAGACAAAAGTTGAGGTTTGAGCCATGTCTCAGAAATCAGGATAGCGTGAACATTGGTATTAGAGAAAACATCTAATAACTCAGCATAGTGACTGGGAATACTTTGGGCATTAATGTGACAGACATTAAACGACTGACCGGAGTGTGTGCGAAAGCTTTCTCGCAAAAGGTCACCAAGCGTATCAGTAGCAGAAACAGAGCAGTAACTATCGTTAGATGACAAACTCGTATTATGTATAGACTGAAAAGAATCATCATCGGATGATATCGTCATTTGAAACAAATAATAAAATACAATAATATATAATAATAATAATAATATATATATACTATATAACTAATAAAATGTAAATCTAATATTTCTATAAAATGCAAGGAAATTATCCCTACACCACCCGCCAGCCAACACCAACACACTTAATAAATAACAGTCAATGATACATACATGAGTAATCCACGATTAACTTAACAATAACAATTTTAGTAATACAAAATTAACATATGATCAGTTAAGAAGGAAAGGAAAATATAATAATTAAGGATAAAGAATATATCAATGATGACATGTAAATAAATCTAAAGTAGAATCATAATGTTTCTGAACGCACTCCGCTTGTAGTTATGACAGTATTGACGTTTGGACATGTTCAATAGTTGACGTTGTCAATCAAATCAAAACAACTCGAAAAATTTAACCATATTTACATCTTTTAAATTATTACTAATATGTAGGTAGATTGAGAAATTAGCAATAGTTTGGATCTTAGAAATTAAATGATATATGTGGGTTAATAGAAAAATTGAATTGAATGTTAAGTTAAGCAAATAAAAAGTGCGATCAGAAACATACACATACAACGCGAAGCAATACAGCTTGATATGAGACTATGAGAGCGCTGAAAATCTTACCAATATTAACTGTAATCGCCAGCACACATCACTGAGGCTAATTGCGTCGAGTATTTCTTATATTGGAGCCAGATGCCCCAGTACTTATGGGTTTCTCTGGAGAAGCACCTACCTCCTTCGGATATTGCTCCAATAATGGCTTGAGGTCGTCCATAGCTGTGACTTTATGTCTCTTACCATCTGGTGCTTTAACTACTATGACGCCCTCCTGAGTCCAGCACGACCGCAAATATTATTGTTGTTACATCTATATAAGTGTGTATATCAGTCGCCGATACCTATAGTACAGGCTCTGCCTAGTTTAGGGTCAGTTGGCTTTGTGTGAGATGTCCACAATATTATTGTTGTTACATCTATATAAGTGTGTATATCAGTCGCCGATGCCTATAGTACAGGCTCTGCCTAGTTTAGAGTCAGTTGGCTTTGTGTGAGATGCCCACAATATTATTGTTGTTACATCTATATAAGTGTGTATATCAGTCGCCGATGCCTATAGTACAGGCTCTGCCTAGTTTAGGGTCAGTTGGCTTTGTGTGAGATGTCCACAATATTATTGTATATTAACATCTATATAAGTGTGTATATCAGTCGCCGATGCCTATAGTACAGGCTCTGCCTAGTTTAAGGTCAGTTGGCTTTGTGTGAGATGTCCACAATATTATTGTATATTAACATCTATATAAGTGTATATATCAGTCGCCGATGCCTATAGTACAGGCTCTGCCTAGTTTAGGGTCAGTTGGCTTTGTATGAGATGTCCACAATATTATTGTATATTAACATCTATATAAGTGTGTATATCAGTCGCCGATGCCTATAGTACAGGCTCTGCCTAGTTTAGGGTCAGTTGGCTGTGTGTGAGATGTCCACAATATTATTGTTGTTACATCTATATAAGTGTGTATATCAGTCGCCGATACCTATAGTACAGGCTCTGCCTAGTTTAGGGTCAGTTGGCTTTGTGTGAATTGTCCACAATATTATTGTTGTTACATCTATATAAGTGTGTATATCATTCGCCGATACCTATAGTACAGGCTCTGTCTAGTTTAGGGTCAGTTGTCTTTGTGTGAGATGTCCACAATATTATTGTTGTTACATCTATATAAGTGTGTATATACAGTCTTGAATCAATATGTACTTGATTCAAGTATATAATGAAGATATAACCCATTTATTGACCCAGAGGAAAGTTGTGAAACAAATAATACTTGACACAGATATAACATATAACAGGCCGCGGTGGCCAAGTGGTTCGAGTAGTCGTTTGCAACGCGGAGATTGCAAGTTGGAGTCCTGACTGATTAGTCACACCACGAGCTTTACGGGGAAGGAAAATTTCGGGGGAATATGATATATTTACTTAACTAGATAACGATTTACTTATATATGTAGATAGATATATACATATATACATATGACATCCAAGACTTAGGTACAAATACTCGTCTGCCTCGTCGTCTGCCCTCAGCGCTCGTCAACCCTCGACCTCAAGTTTCGCAGTCAGGACTGTCAGTCTGACCGTCTCTAAACACGAGACCAGACGGCCGTCAATTATTATATATGATATGCCAAACAGACAACTCGACTATGACCTCATTTCGTGCGATAACCACCCGGTCACTGTATACACTGCCGAGCAAAAATAGTGCCTATACACAATTTATTAACGTTAAAGTAAGTTAAGAAGTAAGTTAAGCCGTGTTGGCCGAGTGGTTCGTGTGCCTGCAATACAAAGATTGTAAGTTCTAATTCCGACTGTATCAATAAGTTTTTCTGAACTTAAGACAGTGATTAGCCACACCACGATCTTTACCAGGCGGAAACATCGATTGGAAACCTACATACGTTTAAGAATAAATTCAAAGGCGCGATTGGAACTCGCGCCGTTTGCGTGGCAGGCGGCCTCCTCTCGTCCTGACGTATAAGTGGTATGGTATCGCAGTGCAGGCGCAACACAGGTTTCCCCTCGATGTTTCCCTTCACCGTAAAGCTCGTGGTGTGCCTCACTGTAATTAAATGTAGAAAAACTCCTCACTCCAGTCGGGATTGGAACTCGCGCCGTTTGCGTGGCAGGCGGGTGCTGTGACCTCTCGGCCACGCCGCCTCCTCTTGTCCTGACGTATAAGTGGTATGGTATCGCCGTGCAGGCGCAACACAGGTTTCCTCTCGATGTTTCCCTTCACCGTAAAGCTCGTGGTGTGCCTCACTGTAATTAAATGTAGAAAAACTCCTCAATCCAGTCGGGATTGGAACTCGCGCCGTTTGCGTGGCAGGCGGGTGCTGTGACCTCTCGGCCACGCCGCCTCCTCTTGTCCTGACGTATAAGTGGTATGGTATCGCAGTGCAGGCGCAACACAGGTTCCCTCTCGATGTTTCCCTTCACCGTAAAGCTCGTGGTGTGCCTCACTATAATTAAATGTAGAAAAACTCCTCACTCCAGTCGGGATTGGAACTCGCGCCGTTTGCGTGGCAGGCGGGTGCTGTGACCTCTCGGCCACGCCGCCTCCTCTCGTCCTGACGCATAAGTGGTATGGTATCGCAGTGCAGGCGCAACACAGGTTTCCTCTCGATGTTTCCCTTCACCGTAAAGCTCGTGGTGTGACTAAATGTTAATTCCCTTTTATAAATAAACATTTAATGGTGCTTCTTAAAGTCTGATCGTTGGTGTCATGTTTATATTTGTAGGTTGATTCGGTTTTCCTTGTTACGGATATATAAAACTTGTCAATGTATTATTATATACATGAATAACTTAGTGCGCCCTTCGGTTTCATCTGCGTAAAGTTCTATTAAACACATATTTTTTTTCTTAAAACATCCTTACTAATATTATAAATGTGAATGAAGTTTGTTTGTTACGCTTTCACGTAAAAACTTACTACTTAACCGATCATCATGAAACTTTGTACACATATTCTTGGAGGTATTAGAAGTAACATAGGATACTTTTTATTGAAAAAAATATTTTTTACGAAAGATAAAAAAGCCGTCCATGCCGACGAAGTCGCGGGCACAGCTAGTAATCCTTTTTTTTTTTTTTTTTTTTTTTTTTTTTTTTATACCACTTGGGTGGCAAACAAGCATGCGGTCCGCCTGATGGTAAGCGGTTACCGCCGCCTATGGACGCTTGCAATACCAGGGGTATCACTCGCGCGTTGCCGACCCTGCAGGAATCTTTTCACACCCTTCTTGAAGAACTCCATGCTGTACTCTCCAGGGAAAACCTCAACGGGGAGCTCATTCCACAGCCTGAGCGTTCGCGGAAGAAAACTCCTTTGGAAGCGCACAGTGCGAGACCTTTGTGGTTCCAAGGTATGGGGATGAATTTCCCGTCGATGGCGAGAGGTGCGATGGTAGAAGGTGGAAGTGGGCATCATGTCGAACAATTCTGCTGAACACTCCCCGTTATACAAGCGGTAGAACACACACAGGGAGGCAAAGTCTCTCCTCAGACTTAGTGATTCCAAGCCGCTTGTGAGCAAAGGATCATCGACAATTCTAGCGGCGCGTTTCCGAACCGCGTCAAAAGGCCCTAGCTGGTATCCAGGGGCTCCAGCCCACAGGTGGCAGCAGTACTCCATATGTGGCCGAACTTGCGACTTATAAAGTTGCAGCCTTTGTGAAGATGTGAAGTACTGCTTAGCCCTGTTGAGCACACCGAGCTTCCTCGACGCCAGCTTAGCCTTGTCCTCCAAATGACCACGGAATCCTATATATTACTGTGCCAAATTTCTTCCAATTTGGTGACCAAACTGCCACATTTATATAATAACTAGCTGTGCCCGCGACTTCGTCCGCGCGGAAAAGTGATATTAAGCAGCATTAATTTTTTTCTAAATAAAGTGTAATTTTGTTACAAACTTAGAATGTGATATTATTTTATATGTATAATAATACAAAAAAATAAGTTTGAAGCTTCTAGCTTCAAAAACGACGTAAATTCCATACAAACTTTCATCCCCTATTGTAACCCGTTACAACCCTTATTCGCATTAAAAAGTATAGCCTATGTCCTTCCTCAAGCTCTAGGCTATCTCTGTACCAAATTTCATTTAAATCGGTTCAGTACTTTAGGCGTGAAAATGTAACAGACAGACAGAGTTACTTTCGCATTTATAATATTACTAGCTTATGCCCGCGGCATTACCCGCGTGGAGTTCCAAAAAGTAGCTTATATATTTTCCTGCTAGAATCGGTTCAGCCGCTATGACTTGAAAGAGCTACATACATATTTTTGCGTTTATAATATTAGAGCTTTGACTCTTTCGGGATATAAATTATCCTATATCCTTCGATCCGAACACAATAATATATACATACATACAACAGAGAGCCGTGGTGGCCGAGTGGTTCGAGCAGTTGTCTGCGACGAAAGATCGCAAGTTCGAATCCCGACTGTACCAATGAGTTTTTCTGAACTTAAGTACAGTGATTAGTCACACCATGAGCTTAACGGTGAAGGAAAACATCGAGAGGAAACCTGCATACGTCTGAGAAGAAATTCAAAGGCGTATGTATAGTCGTGCTGGAGAAACGGCGATGGACTCGCCATCTGTCACGTTGGCACCTAATATACCTCTGGCGGAAAGTGGGTGTGTGGGTATTACCTATACACCTCTGCTTACCCCTTCGGGGACCCTTGTGGGAAAGCGTGAGGACAGCAGAGAGTATAGAGCGCCAGTTCTCTCTAGACTTACATACCACTTTCGCTTCGTCCACATTCATCAGTCTTTTCATACATGTCATACTCGTCAGTTTCGAGTACTCTTGACGTTCCCGTCCTTGAGCGTCCGATCGATTTGATCCAGGTAGTAGAACGTATATTTTACCGACAAAAATTTTGTTCCAGCTACGAAGTCCCGCCTAGCGAAAACCTGGAACAACTCGACGAACCAGACTATAGAGATAATGAAGTCGACAGCACCGACCTCCAGGATGACACAGAAGTCAACAGAGATGGAGTGGAGATCAAAGATCTCAACATTGAAACATTCTCGTATCCATATCGCCCCGAGAAACTGGAATTGCCTCCAGACTCTGTCGCTAGAAGGAAAAGGGAAGCGGATCCGGAAAATACCACTGGCATAACGGAAATAGATATACCTCCGACCGAGCAGTCGATAGACATTCCAGTCCCTGCTGCTCCAAGATCTGCTGGAGGGACACTCATCAAAATCATGGGGTTGAGAGTGGAGGAGAGTGCTAAGGAACCCAAGATTATAGAAGAAGAGATCCCCAGTGTACTGAGAGATACGTGGTTCAAGATGAGGCTTTTTGGGGAAGGTCTGACGAATGATACCATCATTGCGTTCACTCACACTCCTGATGATTACGGGGGGACCTGTGACCATCTGCTCAATGGCGAGCATAAGGTAATTGACCAAGTTTCGATGGACTCGCCATCTGTCACGTTGGCACCTAATATACCTCTGGCGGAAAGTGGGTGTGTGGGTATTACCTATACACCTCTGCCTACCAAGTTTTATATATATATATACTAGCTGACCCGGCCACGCGTTGCTGTTGCTAAGGATTTTGTTATATTACATTGTAAATAAACAATACTTACTCAATCCAGTCAACAGACACCGCCATCTGTTAGAATCGTTTGGAGCTAACAGATAATTGTGACTGTCAAATAATGGACAAATAATATTGCGACTATAAATTGTGATGTAAGCTATCCTATCTTTCAAGTTGGATCAAACTGCACACGGTGTGCAAATTTGATTGAAATCGGTTAAGTAGTTTAGGAGTCCATCGCGGACAAACAACTTGAGAGATTAAGAGATATGTGTGTAGTTAGCCGTGGTGGCTGTATGCTTCGAGCAGTTGCCTGCGACACAATGATCGCAAGTTCGAATCTCAACAGTTCCAATGTTTTTTTCTGAACTTAAGTTAAAGTAAAGTACGTCTGAGAAGCGATGTACCCGCCATCTGTCATGTGGGCACATAAAGTATATCTCTGGCGGAAAGACTGGTCTGACTACCCCTTCCGGGACCCTTATGAGAAGGCGTAAGGATATATATATTTATTTATTATTATTCATCTACTACATATATAAAGAGCCGTGGTGGCCGAGTGGTTCGAGCAGTTGCCTGCGACGCAAAGGTCGCAAGTTCGAATCCCGACTGTACCAATGAGTTTTTCTAAACTTAAGTACAGTGATTAGTCACACCACGAGCTTTACGGTGAAGGAAAACGTCGAGAGGAAACCTGCATACGTCTGAGAAGAAATTCAAAGGCGTATGTATAGTCGTGCTTGAGTAACGGCGATGGACTCGCCATCTGTCACGTTGGCACCTAATATACCTCTGGCGGAAAGTGGGTGTGTGGGTATTACCTATACACCTCTGCCTACCCCTTCGGGGACCCTTGTGGGAAGGCGTGAGGATATATTTTTTTATATATATCAGGTACTGTACGCTGCCCACGATTCTGCATTCCTGGACCTGATTGCGCCAGCTCCTCTGGATGACTATAAATTCTACATCTGCGCCAAGAATCCATCCAACCCCACGTTCATCCACCAAGGTATAGTTTATTTTGTGTGAGTGAAGTGAGAGAAAGATTGAAACAGACTTAAGGCAAGTGTCTGCAAGATTGACAGACAGACAAAAATACCTCACGTAATAATGGACGCCCCTAAGGGTAGTACGATAAATCATTCGCCTCTTCATACATGCTCGTCGGTTTCGACTACTCTTGACGGTTAGATCTAGGAACGTTTTCTTCATCTGTCTCTTGCAGACACTGCATTGGGGCACCCAGGATTCGCTGCCTTAGAACCAAAATGGCGAATTATATCGCTTTGTGCTCCCATTTCTTTTTTGGTGCGAGCCAACCATATAGCAAAGTTTGCTCCAATAACAACAGCAGTAAAGCTGTTAAACAGGGTATCACAGTACACTGATATTTTCACTTGTACATTGGCGGAATTTACGAAAGTAACTATTAACCTGTTATCAGGTCCTCTGTAGCTTATTTATCGCATTAGGCACCACCTGTCATGATAATACATATATTATCATGACAGGTGGTGCCTAATGAACATTTATTTATTTACTTACATACATATATGTAAATAAATAAATAAATGTTCGTCCCATACATACATACATATCATCACACCGAGTCCCTAACGGGGTAGGCAGAGAGTATAGAGCGCCAGTTCTCTCTAGACTTACATACCTCTTTAGCTTCGTTCACATTCATCAGTCTCTTCATACATGCTCGTCGGTTTCGAGTACTTTTGACTTTCCCGTCCTTGAGCGTCCGATCTATTTGATCCAGGTAGTTGGAACGTGGCCTTCCTCTGCCTCTTCTTGCACACACTTTTGCTTTGTATATCTGTTTCGTCAATCTTTCTTCAATCTTTTCGTCCCATTTGCCCATTTTCGTCGATATGGCTTAAATTACCTGCCATCTTTCTAGGTCGCGAGAACTGGAAAATCCTAGCCACCCACAACAAGCTACTGCCTCTATGGGCCTCCTTAGTTCTGATCGTGATCCTTCTACTGCTGGCCTCACTGTTCTCCGGCCTGAACCTGGGTCTGATGGCATTGGACCGGACCGAGCTGAAGATCATTGCAAACACTGGCACGGAGAAGGAGAGGAAGTACGCGAGAGCTATCATGCCAGTGCGGTCGCACGGGAACTATCTGCTGTGTACAATCCTGCTCAGCAACGTGGCAGTGAACAGCACGTTTACGGTTATCCTGGACGACCTGACTTCTGGACTCTTCGCCGTCATAGGATCCACTTTAGCTATTGTGTTCATTGCTGAGATCACCCCACAGGCGGTGTGTGCCAGGCACGGGCTGTTCGTCGGCGCCAAGAGTATCTGGATCATGAAGGTGTGTTGTAGCTTTAGTACTGGCATTAAGGGTGTGTTCCATACTAATATTATTTTTATTTTTATTTTTACTTTATTTAGGAACACAAACAGTCTCACATAAAAAAAGAAGAACATAAATTAAAAATAAAGTTAATACATAGACAAACAGTGTCCACAGATAACATAATTCCTGTGTAGCTTGTGGTCGAAAGAGCAGTAAACAGAAGAAGAAGAACAGTTTGTTTAACAGTATTTCACAATTATGCTAGATGTACATTTCATGATGCTGACAATATTTTAAGAATATGATATTTAAATTTACCCAAACTGGTTCTGTCAAACATGTCCAGGTCACTGTTGAAGTGCACATTATGAGAACAGCAAGCTCGAGGGATGAATGAATTCTTAGCGTGGTTGGTCTTGAATGTAGGAATATGGAACAATTTTCTGAATTGTTTCCGTGTGTTGCTACTTGGACAGTAGAAACTAATCTTCTTCAATGAGTAAGAACTATCAATATTATTATTAAGGATTTTAAGGAGAAATACTTGATAAAGAGGAAAGATTTGTATGTCTGTATTGTTTGTAATGAATAAACTCTAAAACTACTGTGCCGATTTCAAAAATTCTTACACCATTGGAAAGTTCATTCACCCTGTGATTCATATGCATTTTCTAATCCACCTGAAGACACAGAGAAAATTTCATTTAAATCGGTCCAGCCGTTTTGGAGTACAGTGACAAACACACCCAGAAGAAATCTTACTTATATTATAAATGTGAAAGTTTGTAAGTTTGGATATTTGGATGTTTGCGGTTCTGTCACGGCCAAACGGCTGAACCGATTTGGCTGGAAGTTGAAATGGTGATAGCTTATACCTAGGGATAGAATATAGGATACATTTGAATCTAGAAAAATTCAAAATTCTAATATTATAAAGCATGAAGCTCTTTCACGGCATAGCGGCTGAACTGATTCTAGCAGGAAAATTTCTAAAGCAAAATTTTTCGCATTCCACGGGGGCGAAGCCGCGGGCATAAGCTAGGTATATATAAACGTGGTCTTTGCCCGCAGATCGTAATGGGCATCTGCGCACCACTGGCTTGGCCTACCAGCAAGCTCCTGGACTACTTCCTAGGCGAGGAGATCGGAACACACTACAACAGGGAACGCCTGAAGGAGTTGGTCAGGGTATGTTTATTTTTTATGTATTAAAATTAATATTAACATTAAGAGCCGTGGTGGCCGAGTGGTTCGAGTAGTTGCCTGCGACACAAAGATCTAGAAGAATTTAAGTAGTGATTAGCCACACCACGAGCTTTACGGTGAAGGAAAACATCGAGAGGAAACCTGCATACGTCTAAGAAGACATTCAAAGGCGTATGTATAGTCGTGCTTGAGTAACGGCGATGGACTCGCCATCTGTCACGTTGGCACCTAATATACCTCTGGCGGAAAGTGGTGTGTGGTATTACCTATACACCTCTGCCTAACCCTGGGAGACCCTTGTGGGAAGCGTGAGGATATAATATTAACAAAAAACTGAGGTCAATATTGATGGCCAGATGGTCGGACGACCTTAAAAAGACGGCAGGGCTGACCTGGAGTAGGATCGCCGCATCAAGATCAACTTGGAAATCCATGCAAGAGGCATATGTCCAGCAGTGGACGCATATATGCTGAGAAGAGAGAAGAGAGGTCAATATTTTGTGTTCCTTCACTTCGTCTCAATACGCCTTGTCCTTCCGTCCGTACAGATCACAAACCACGTGAACGACTTAGACAAGGAAGAGGTGAACATCATTTCTGGAGCCCTCGACCTTCGCAAAGAAGACTGTGGGCGCCGTGATGACCAAGGACTGCACATGCTGCTCCATCACGTCGGTCCTGGACTTTGAGACCATGTCCGAAATTGTCAAGTCTGGTGAGTGTATAGCACAAATTGTCAAGTCTGGTGAGTGTATAGCACAAATTGTCAAGTCTGGTGAGTGTATAGCACAAATTGTCAAGTCTGGTGAGTGTATAGCACAAATTGTCAAGTCTGGTGAGTGTATAGCACAAATTGTCAAGTCTGGTGAGTGTATAGCACAAATTGTCAAGTCTGGTGAGTGTATAGCACAAATTGTCAAGTCTGGTGAGTGTATAGCACAAATTGTCAAGTCTGGTGAGTGTATAGCACAAATTGTCAAGTCTGGTGAGTGTATAGCACAAATTGTCAAGTCTGGTGAGTGTATAGCACAAATTGTCAAGTCTGGTGAGTGTATAGCACAAATTTTCAAACATGTGGGTCCACTACCAACACTGTAGATGAGTGTGTGAGGGAGCGATTGACTGAGTGAGGGAGTACCTAAGTGAGTGGTTGGTTGATTTATTGAGGGAGTGAAGGAGTCATTGATTAATTGAGGGATTCATTATGTGAGTGATTTATTGGTTAATTGAAGGATTCACTATCTGAGTGATTAATTGAGGGATTAATTATTTGAGTGATTTATTGATTAATTGAGGGATAGATTATGTGAGTGATTTATTGATTAATTGAGGGATAGATTATGTGAGTGATTTATTGATTCATTGAGGGATTCACTATGTGAGTGATTTATTGATTGATTGAGGGATTCACTATGTAAGTGATTAATTGATTGATTGAGGGATTCACTATGTGAGTGATTAATTGAGGGATAGATTATGTGAGTGATTTATTGATTAATTGAGGGATAGATTATGTGAGTGATTAATTGATTGATTGAGGGATTCACTATGTGAGTGATTAATTGAGGGATAGATTATGTGAGTGATTTATTGATTAATTGAGTGATTCATTATTTGAGTGACTAATTGATTAATTGAGTGATTCATTATTGCTTAGCGAGTGACAGTATGTGTGAGAATATATGTGTGTGTGTGTGTTTGTGCGTTTCAGTAGATGCTTATTTGTGTATAAGTTACATGCCTACCGTGGTGTATGTATATTAGAGCGATGTGTGTTGCACGCAAGCGCAAGTGATGTGACTTGTCTATGGTGTTTCGCCAGGCTACTCCCGCATCCCGGTGTACGAGGGCCACCGCGGCAACATAGTGACGGTGCTGTTCATCAAGGACCTGGCCTTCGTGGACCCCGACGACAACACGCCGCTGCGCACCCTCTGCCAGTATTACCAGAACCCGTGCAACTTTGTCTTCGACGATGTTACCTTGGATGTCATGCTGAAGCAATTCAAAGAAGGTAGGTCCCTGTCGTGCGGCCGATGTGGGTCGGAGGCAATTATATTGTTGCGATGGAAGGTTCTGGAGGTCTTGCCGTGTGAAAGCCATGACAAACAACAACACTTAGCCGGAAATAACGACGACCGTCTGGCCTAGTGGTTAGAGCTCCTGACTGCGAAACTTGAGGGCGCGGGTTCGAATCCCGCTGAAGGCAGATATTTGTGTGATGAACACGAGTGTTTGTTCTTTAGTCTTGGATGTCCTATGTATTTATGTATATATCTATCTATATAAGTAAATATATCGTTGTCTAGTTACCATAACACAAGCTTTGCTTAATTTGGGACTAGGTCAATTTGTGTGTAATTGTCCCAGGTATTTATTTATTTAAATATAGACAAAAGGAGGCAATTAAGAAAGGGCGTAAACAACTTGTTTACGTCGCCCGGCCATTATTCTGCGGATGCATTCAAACGGCAATTCCACGAAAGTCTTAATGGCGGTCTCGAACTTCCACTTCCACCGATATCGTGCCGGTGCCATATATTAAGTGGCACGGGCAGGGTAAGAGTCTGCCAGTCCAGCCCAGCTCCCTTGCTCGCGATCCAGCAACGCCCTAAGCCGAGGTTCGTACCCCACAGGGGGTGCCCTTAACTGTGTTGCTTAGAAATAAAGTGCCTGGCTGGAGGCCTAGGTCTCGCCATTGACCGGTTAAGTAGCAAAAGTTCCCGGAACTCACGCTACGAGAGACAATACAAAAAAAAATGAGGCATGAGGCTCCTCAATCAAGTCAGAATTGGAACTCGCGCCGTTTGCGTGGCAGGCGGGTGCTGTGACCTCTCGGCCACGCCGCCTCCTCTCGTCCTGACGTATAAGTGGTATGGTATCGCAGTGCAGGCGCATCACAGGTTTCCTCTCGATGTTTTCCTTCACCGTAAAGCTCGTGGTGTGACTAATCACTGTATATAGTTCAAAAAACTCATTGGTACAGTCGGGGTTCGAACTTCAACTACTCGAACCACTTGGCCACCAGGGCTCTAGTCTGTCGCCGTACTCAAGCACGACTATACATACGTCTTTGAATTGTTTGCATGTATATACGTAACTATTTACACTCTGGCCTCCTACATTTGGCAGCGAGTCAGGAGAAACACGGCGAGTTTTCTCAAATTATATTATTAAAATAAATATTTGGGTCCGTCTAGCGCGCTCGTGAATCATAATTAAGGTGAGAGCACACTAGGCTCTACTCTCTTATTACTGATTATGAGGATTTAATCATTCAATGAGAGAAGCCGTGGTGGCCGAGTGGTTCGAGCAGTTGCCTGCGACACAAAGATCGCAAGTTCGATCCCGATCACACCACGATTAGTCACACCACGACCTGCATACGACTGAGAAGCAATTCAAAGGCGTATGTATAGTCGTGTTTGAGTAACGGCGATGGACTCGTCATGTTGACATCTAAAATGTGCCTAGGTACTACCTACATACCTGTGCCTACCCCTTCGGGGACCCTAGTAGCAAGGTGTTAAGATATACAAACTTATACTTTTTGGTATTGCAAGTTCCGAATCCCGACTGTAACAATGAGTTTTGCTGAACTTAAGTGATTTGTCACACCAAAATCAAAATCTTTTTATTTCACATATGCCCAGGTGGGCACTTATAAAACGTCGAAAAACAAGCACGGTTCGAGTTGGTCGCTTCCATGGAGAAGAACCGGCAAGAAACACCACGAGCTTTACGGTCAACGTATGCAAGCTTCCTCTCGATGTCTTTAACATGATGTTGTCCTTTGTACATGCAGAGTCCTTGGAAGAGAAAGCAGAGA
Organism: Drepana arcuata; assembly: GCA_016069955.1. NCBI lineage: Eukaryota > Metazoa > Arthropoda > Insecta > Lepidoptera > Drepanidae > Drepana > Drepana arcuata. The sequence goes on from JACCPG010011364.1 coordinate 20,455, forward strand.
GACTTGAGGACCAGAACTCTAGACAAACAGTTTTTTCTTTAATAATGTATAGTTAGATGTCTGTGATAGAAAGGATCAGTGAAGAAAGATTGACGAAACAGATATACAAAGCAAAAGTGTGTGCAAGAAGAGGCAGAGGAAGGCCACGTTCCAACTACCTGGATCAAATAGATCGGACTCTCAAGGACGGGAACGTTAAGAGTACTCGAAACCGACGAGCATGTATGAAGAGACTGATGAATGTGGACGAAGCGAAAGAGGTATGTAAGTCTAGAGATTATTATATAGATAATAATCTCTAGACTTACATATAATATTACATATATAGATATAGATAATTATAGAGATTTCGTGATGAGTGACTTCAAAAATGGGATCTCCTATATATATCCTTACTAATATTATAAATGTGAATGTAAGTTTGTTTGTTACGCTTTCACGTAAAAACTACTTTAGCGATCATCATGAAACTTTGTGCACATATTCTCGGAGGTATTAGAAGTAACATAGGATACTTTTTGTTGAAAAAAAGTTTTTTTTTACGAAAGGTAAAAAAGCTGTCTACGCCGACGAAGTCGCGAGCACAGCTAGTATATTATAATTAGATGTCTGTGTGTGTTCCAGCCTAGTGCACAACCTTGTGCGCACATTTTTGACGTCTCATATTTTTTGGCTAGCGCTGGGTTTAGTTTTAAATATTCCTGCGTTTATCTTACGATAGTATGTTATGACGGATTAACTTTTTTGTGTAAAGTTTCAAGACATCGATATAAGTCCTTTGCGCACATGCGTTTTGTAATTACCTTTTTTATATGTGTATGTACATTTTGTACATGTTGTATAATTGTCGTCAGGTCACAAAGGTCATATGGCCTTCGTCCAGCGCATAGAGGAAGGAGATGGCGACCCTGTGTACGAGACGGTGGGTCTGGTGACCCTCGAAGACGTCATTGAGGAGATGATTCAGGCAGAGATCGTGGATGAGACAGATGTTATAAGTAAGTAATTGTAGTTTGATATTTATTGACTTAATGAGTCTTGGTGGCGAGTGGTGCAAGTAAATGCCTGCAACACAAAGATTGGAAGTTCGCATCCCGACTGTACCAGTGAGACTTTCTGGACTTACGGTAATCTTATCATCTGTCACGCCAATTGTCAGGTTGGCACCTAAAGAAATATCACTGGCGAAAGTGGGTGTATGGGTGTGCCTACCCCTTCAAGGTCCATTGTGGGAAATATAAGCTAATTCTAAATATACCAAAAAAAAGTCATTAAAATATAAAATAAAGGGACCCACCGGGGTCCGGAGACCTCAGGACCCCGGGTAAGGAACCCCACGATTATCATTAATATATCCTCCCCAGGCGACAACCGCACCAAGAAGCGGCTGCTGCGCCCCCTGAACAAGTTCCAGGACCTGGCGGCCTTCGCCGGCCACCACGAGCACCAGCGAGTCCACGTGTCTCCCCAACTGGTGCTGGCAGCCTTCCAGTTCCTGAGCACAAGTACGTATGCACTCCTCACCATGGAACTGTTATAGATTTGCTTTACACCGTATTTTGCCAACTCACTCCTATTCTCGCATTATTACTATCCCTCAGGCGTTGATCCCTTCCGCCCGGAGATGATATCGGAGACGGTGCTCAGACGCTTGCTGAAGCAGGACGTGGTCCACCACATCAAGCTGCGTGGAGACGAGGACCGAAAGGATCCCAAGAGATACGTCTTCCAGGAAGGCAAGCCGGTGAGTTTTGTTTCAAACATTTGGCGACTGTCAGAGTGACAGCTGGGTGACATTTGACGTCTCGTCATTTGACAGCTGTCACGTTTGATGTATTTTCTTTGCGTAGTATAATATTAAGCAGGGTCGCATCCGCCTGTACGCTTAAATCGTTTAAAATACGCAACGGATTTTAATGCAGTTTTCATCAATAGATAGAATGGTTTAAGAGGAAGGTTCGTGTGTATGCTCTGATATTGCACAAGCAAAGAATGCGAGCTATATATACGAATATGAAGCGGGTGTATTCGCGCTATACAGCTAGTTTAGTTATATAAAGAGAATCGCTAAGCAACTGGCGTGTACAGGACGTGTACAAGTGACATAAGGAAAAGACGAGCGGAGAAAGATTGACGTAACAGATAAACAAAGCGAGTGTGTGCAAGAAGAGGCAGAGGAAGGCCACGTTCCAACTACCTGGATCAAATAGATCGGACGCTCAAGGACGGGAACGTCAAGAGTACTCGAAATCGACGAGCATGTATGAAAAGACTGATGCGGACGAAGCGAGGTCTATAAGTCTTGAGAGAACGGCCGTTCCATTCTGCCTACCCCGAGGCGGTTTGATGATATGTATGTATTGTATCTATCCCGTGTGTGTGTTCAGGTGGACTACTTTGTGTTGATCCTGGAGGGGCGCGTGGAGGTGACGGTGGGCCGCGAGAACCTCGTGTTCGAGGCCGGGCCCTTCACCTACTTCGGCTCGCAGGCCCTCACACAGAACGTGGGACTCGGTGAGCCCTCCACTATTGGCACTCGTTGCTATATGAGCTAGGCCCGGGTTCGAGGCCGGGCCCTTCACCTACTTCGGCTCGCAGGCCCTCACACAGAACGTGGGACTCGGTGAGCCCTCCACTATTGGCACTCGTTGCTATATGAGCTAGGCCCGGGTTCGAGGCCGGGCCCTCCACCTACTTCGGCTCGCAGGCCCTCACACAGAACGTGGGACTCGGTGAGCCCTCCACTATTGGCACTCGTTGCTATATGAGCTAGGCCCGGGTTCGAGGCCGGGCCCTTCACCTACTTCGGCTCGCAGGCCCTCACACAGAACTTGGGACTCGGTGAGCCCTCCAC
>JACCPG010011365.1:0-12935 GCA_016069955.1 Drepana arcuata
GCATTATAACTCCGTGTGTCTCTACATTATAGATTCTCTTTTCATTAGGAAAAGTTACAGAGTTCCTAAACAGGGTTAAACAGAACAAACTTGGTGTGTGTTTATAGGAGCACTGATTTACTTATGTTTACTTACTGTTATTTATAATTAATTTACTTGAATTTGATTGGTTGAAAAAATACTCTAAAAATCACATCTAGATACGCAATAGAGTTAAAATGCTGCGTTAATATATAACATAATTTTATTATCATTATATTTAGCTTCGATTTGTCCCACAGCTGGGCAAATGCTTCCCTTTCCTCTTTATACCATTCCCGATCATTTTCCAGCCAGGTTCTCAAGGAGGCATGTTTACTTGATTCTAATTTTAAAGGGTAATTTAAATTTGTGTTTTCGAACTTAAGCCTCCTTTTCAGGTTCATATATTATACCAGTTAATTAGGAACGGGCAATAAAAAAAAATATATGCCAGTACCTTACCTCGCGATAGTAGTGTCTGATTTTCATAATTTCCATGTAAATTTTTTTCAACTTATCACTAAACGTTTCGTTCATAAACACTGTATTCACTTCCACCGCCTAAATACCTAAAAAAAGAAAAACACTAACAGTAATTCTTTACGTATAAAAATTGTTTTGGTAACCTTGAACAGTGACTTAATCATAAATTGGATTTAAAAACCAAAAACAATTGTCAAGTTGGTTAACCAAAACAATAATTATAAGCAAACAATATTGAATATTCAATCAAACAATTGAATATTCAAATATATCAGTTTTACTGCAATCGTATTTCAAATTTGGAACAAAATGGTGGAATAGTGTCTATGACGTTGACACATCAAAAGCGCGCGAGCAACTGAAGCACGGATAAACGCAGGCATCTATCTCGCGCGTTATCTTGCATTTACATACGCTCCTAACTTTCCCATACTACGTTCCAAGTTCAAATGTAAAAGAATCGTATCGAATCATTTGCATAGTCAAAGAAAACTTATGCAAATCGATGATCCTTTGTGATACGACATTTAATATCGATCAATTGGTAAAACAGGTTTAAATATGCTAAATACGCGATGCGGCTTTGTATGGGAAGGTCTTGAGATAGGGTTAAGGTTTTTAACCCCCGACTCCAGATGTCATCGTTGCATTCACAATTGATACTCGGTCTTTTGTGCCCTACATCTCGGAAATGTGCTCCAAATGATGCGACGCATAAAGATGTGGGTATCAAAACGCTGTTTGTCACGATCGCAGTACAAAATAATAATCGGATATTTATAAATGATGATAATATTTTTGCATCTATGACTCGCGATCTGAATTTAACAATGATTTATGTGCGTGAGATAAATAGCTTATTTGTAAAATATTAAGTAAGTAGGTAAGAAAAAAATATTTCTAATTTATGAGAATTCAATATTTGATTAAAAATTAAGCTACATTTGCCAATGAAAATATTTGATTCAAAGTGACACAAGATAAATTAAAAAGTAATGATAATGACTTTCAAAGTGTAATTTATTCATAAAAAAAGATCGACCAGCCCCTTTACGTGAGAAACCCAAGAAAATAAGGAAAGCAAGTAATTATTTATGCGCATATTAAATATAAAACCGGTAATCTTCGGAGAAATAATATCGAATCCATTTGCATACAGCGATCGATTTCAATGGCATAAATCATAGAACAATAGGGGGGTTAGGCCGACTGGTTTTTTAAATATTATATTTTTTATTTAATTTATTGACCTTCGGCAAAGGTTCCAATTGCTCTGGGAGTAATTATTTGCATATTTAGTTACCCGTTAATGTTTGGACTGGTTTGTGTGAGAACCACGCTGCACCCGATGGCCTGATTTATTAACTTTACGCATGATCAAATGGGTTCAATTGAATATTTAATTGCTATTTTATCAGTCTTTGAGACTTTTCTCAGGGGTTTAAGAAATGGTTCTCTACGTTTGCAATTGCAAATATTTGCATTTCGGCGTATCTGTACGTAAAAGTACCTACTTGTAGGTACATTGTTACTAAAGAACATGTTTCGTTTCGAAGAAATAATAATCTTTTGCTATTTTTCTCATCGACTTTGAAATAGATTTGTTAGGAACGAATTTTCAAAGTTTAAATCAAGTAAAATTTTAAAATACCAACATTTTTTCTTTAAATTTGTATTTCGAATAGAATGAAACGAGAATAAGCAATTTTAAACGAACACTCCTACAACTATATGATAAGTTATGATACTCGAAACCGACGAGCATGTATGAAGAGACTGATGAATGTGGACGAAGCGAAAGAGGTATGTAAGTCTAGAGAGAACTGGCGCTCTATACTCTCTGCCTACCCCGTTAGGGACTTGGCGTGATGATATGTATGATATGTATGTACTCCTACAACATGTGATAATAATTGTTCGGTCCGTAACTTGACTATAAATACACGCATCGACATTATAGTGCTCCAATTAATTTGTCCTCAGCATATAATGAAATAATAATTAATCCCGTGACTCATGTTTTCAAAACTATTCACAACGGACACGCTAAATGTGCGCTTCCTTTCATATTTCACACACTTTGCCGACGTTTGCTTTGATATTCTCAACAATTGACATTTTCCACACAAAACTTGGCATATTTTACAAAAATATTTTGATTCAAGGTCACAATAAAAAGAAATAAAAATAGAATTTACGAAACAGACAACTGGGTATTCAAAAATCGAACGCTAGTCTCAGGACATAATCATGCCTAAGAATAATAGCAATTAATAAGCCATAAGGAATTTCCATTATTGTACTTACTTATAAAATATAGGTACTGTTATAATATTAAACAAAAGCTTTTAAACATAATCTCAGAAATACGATGCACGATTCGTTGACTCCAAAAAAATTTCGAAACGAAATGTGATGCATGATATTTTTTTAATTAATTTATCTCCACGCTGTATGCCAAGCGACTGTGAATCAAATATGTATGTGGTAAAGGTTTAGATCCGGTTGGTGGGTGAATGAGATACTTTTTATGAGAAAATATTATTGTTTCACCCAATGAATGTTTCCAACGATCGTTGTACAGATTAGTGCAATTTGAATTTAGAATTATCCAATGTAATTGTGAGCCGTTAACAATAATTCAAATTAAAACCTGTTCGAAATCACATTTTTTGGGATCCGCGTGATGGCTGACAAAACGGCTTTCTATTGTTAGGTACTTGGTATGAATAGTAAATAAGAAGTTTCATGTAAATAAAAACCTCTATACCCTTATGTAAAGAGGTTTTTATTTAGCACCGCTTACATTGAATGATTTACAACTAACTTTTTCTCTTCAGAACCGGCAAGATTGGAGACCAAGTGAAATCGACTAAGCTGTTTACCTCAATCGTGTGCAGCGAGCACTCGGTCCGCTGGCCAGCCTTATACATACATACATAGAATAATACGGTTATTAATTTAACAATAAAACTACGTGTTTTTTTATGAATCTTCAGAGAACCTTCACTTTTACGACACCGCAATCATCCATCGGCGTCAGAAACGGTCGCTCTGTTCGTCGAAAACGGGCGTTCAACCCGTCACGGTACACTTAGCGCGCGTTTAATTAATATAAATAAAATTATGAATATAACCACCTATGCTCATTATCAGATTTTGGAAGTACCGGTTGGGTGCCCGCTGGGCCGTGCCGATGGAGTCATCAGGTTTTAGCTACCATTTTTAGTAATCCCAACCAAATTGAAGCACTACATATAAATAAATCGCAAAACGTAAGAGTTTCTTGTTGCCTCTGCCTACCCCGTTAGGCGCGATGATATGTATGTATTTATGTTAGGACATAGGCATATATATTTATATTTGTTAAATAATTCGAGGGCACTTTTTTCATGTAATATTTTTAGCAATGTGACGAAGCTACGGAACTCTGTATGTGGTTGTTCAGCGGTAACTTGTCAGCTATTTTAATGTTTTATCTACCATGACCATTAAATTCGAAGTTTGGAACACATTTCAACGGTCCGTTTGGCGTACGTTAACTTTGGACGAGAAATGTTTTATCAATTAATCGGCGCCACAGATCCCACGTAATTACCTTTAGCTTTATAATTATTGTGGTTTTATTCAATTTTTATTGTTAATAACAAGTTTTTGTCTTCGTCTCTTGACGATTAATCATATTTTCTGACTTATTTTGAATTTCGAATTACTTATTTTGTTTAGTGTACAATGATGACGTCAAAGACGAATCTGTAAGATCAGGGACATAATTTAATCTAATAAATAAATAAATTATTATATATACATAAAAGTTTTCAGTGAAGTATCTTATCCCACGGGGAATTGATTTGATGAAAATATGTAGAATGTTTTAGAAGAAAATGTTGTTCAAAACTGTAGTCAAAGAAACGCAAAGTGGTCGTGTAACCGATGAATGCACCCTAACGACTCAATCTACGCACATTTAAATTGCCCTTTCCGAACGAAACCTCATTACTTCCCGAAATATAACCTCTATGGAGGCAATAAATAACCTAACGGCGCGCATATTTCAAAACAACCAAGAAAAAATAACACATAAAATTTCTTTGCCCCGCGCTTCTAATGTTAGCGCGCGGGCCCATTGTCGCACGGAGCACAAGCGACATCTACACTATTTATTTATTAAACTATTTTGGGAAACTGTAGGCTGATATGGTATGCAATGGAAATGGTCTTCCAGACAACTTTATTGTATCAAAGAAGTAAAAACGCGAAGAAGAAAGCTGTCATTGCATTTTATAGATTTGAAAATATGCGGTATTTTGCATAGTCAAAAATATTAATTATCTTTGGTATTAAAAAACTCATATAGGTAACCTAAGTAAATAAATAGTCATAGAATTCCTGATTGCATTACTAACTTTTGTATCCAACGATGCTGTTACGAGATAATTAATAACTAACGCAAAAAAATACAAAACTATTCCTTATAAAAGTGTGCCCGTGTCGCACAATGGAGACGGGTACTGAGTGCGTTCTGCGCATAGATTTTTGCATTATTTTAGCATGCAAATGTTCAGAGCCATAGCGAGTCACTGTAAGAGCAATTTAAATTATTTTTTATGGCGCTCAAGTGTATTGAGAGTTCGCCAAGTAACGCGCGTCGGGATTAAAGCGCGCATCGGAATTGCCTCCGCGATAGCTTATTGTTGCGGTGCTTAATATTGAATGAGACCGCCATCTTTGATATTTCATATAAGGAATGCGCGCGTGATGTCAGATGCGTTCGAAATTTGAATTTGGATATTAGGATTTATGGCGGAGTGAATATTCGAATTTTGAATCTTGTTATTTTAAAAGTTCAATTTGTTTATGAATATGTTTATATTGAACGAAATATTAGTTTCATGAATAGATACTTGTTTATAACTAGTTTGATACCAATAAGACATGAAAATTACTATAATAATGATAACAACGACAGATCCAATATAAAAACGCATTATGTATTCCCATAAAAATAAAATATAACACTTAAATCAGTAGCGAAACTAGTAAATTATCTCCGTCAGTTACGTACCCTATTTAATCCCCGGAACATTTACGAAATGTACGGAGCAGGGAAAAATCTGATTAGCTCCGATGATATATCGCTGCGAATTCTTCGCCTTAGTTGCCTCTAATTTGAATATTAGACGCGTTATTGAAAAGAAAACTTTCGGAACGGCCCTCCGCAGCTTTTAATGGTTATTGCTTCTTCCCTTGCGATCCGTTCGAACCTCGCTCCGACTGTTCAGGTGTTCCGCACAACGATAATATAATATTTTTACAAAATTAAATCCACATAATTTGCGAGCGACGCATTCCCGAAGCGAATCGCATCGGTCGTTATCATTTATTTAGAACGCGTTCTTAATTCGAATGCCCGAGTTCAAATATCGAACGGAAGCGGAAACGGTACTGATTCTAATTTCAAACGAAATATCGCGAGCGTTTCTATTGATAAAATTTGTGGCGGACACAACAGTGTTATTATATTGAACGGAAATTTACGATAATGACTTATAATAGGAGTTCTATGCAAATGTGCGCGTACGAGTAGGTACTTTATGTTACTTTTTAAAAGAACACGCCTGTTCACTGGGGCGTCGATAAAAGCTAACGTTTATTATTATGAACGCCAATAATAAGCATCGCCGCTGTATATTTCGCAATTTAACTTTTTACAAGGATACGTGTCAACCACGGGGGCGGCATATTGTGCGTCTATTTTGGCGGGAACTCATAAAACATGATTACCGGTAATGTCGTGCGGATTCGTTCATTTTTGACGTTCCGTATTCCTTTTCATATTTCGGGGGTTCGTCAACACGGCCGCCAAATGTCGTTCGGGCGATAATAAAAATAATATGAATACAAATTCACCATTTGAAAAGGGCAATAACTCTGCTTGTGTTCCAACCCACCTTAAATATCGTTCCCACTTCCAATTTCAAATGCAACAGTTAAAGGTGCATAGTATTAATACGGTATCTGTGCTGTTCGATCAACAGCTGTATCTAAGACAAAACTAGTGACGCGACATCTTGAACAATCGAAAATCATCGCCCGCATTTATAATCGATCGATTATACCGCGAGACAAGGTGACGCGCCGCAGGGAGGTCCGACGGAAGGATTACAAGACACATTAGCATACGTAATTTGTGAGTACATCTGTCCCGGGCTGCACGTGGGCGACTCTCGCTTTCTTATTGTTCAAATATATCATTTCGCTCCTTTGTGCTCGCTCGAATCGCATTTTGATTTCAGATAGCGCACATGAGTAATACGGAAGTTGTAACTGACAATTCGACATTTGAGATTTAATATTTAGATGTTTTTGTTGTTTGAAATGAAATAATGTTTATCGGAATTACCTACGAATGCCATCGAATAAAATGCGTTCCATTCTTCAAATTAGAATTTCGATTCCGATTCGAGAATCTTGAAGTGAGCTATTATTATTACCTGTTGGCAATAGTTAATCAATCAGTTCGATTCTAAAATCAAAAATTCAAATCGTCGGAGACAAAGCGACGTGTTGCCTAATGAGCCAATAACTTGCGAGACAATGGCCGGGTGTGGGCGTTCCGAATTTGAAATTATCACAAAAGAATATTAATGTAACACTTATTCAAATAAACCTCGATCCATATTCAAAATTATCTTGTCATTTAATTTGAATAGTGATGGTGACAACGACTTTTTTTGTTCTATTTTGGAATAATTGTCCGTTTTTTTTTTCAACTTAATGCGAGTATGAAAGGCTCCCCATGGCTCGTCGCTAGCGTATTCAAATTTTGGATGTGTTTTTTAATCGTTTATTAATTCGTGTTTATGATTTGGTGCATATGCTTTATGACTATTTCCTGCTGTCAGCGCAAATGAATGAGACGCGTGTGACGCGGGCCATGTGCCCTCACGACACACGCTCCCAAATAGTACCAAACACATCCAAATATTACTAGGATAATGGAATTAAAATTCTTTGATGGCATTTAATAACAAAAAAGGGAACCGTAATCACGACTGAAATTCGTCTCGATCGAGAAACTCAAATTAGACGAATGGCGGTCGGAAGATTTCTTTGTCTTGGGCCTAATGAGTTTTTAAGTCGATTATAGCAATTTTTCATAGAAAAACGCGTTTAGTGATGTATCGGTGGAATCAATCACTGTACGGCCCAAATTGCTGGTGGCGAGCTTGGGGCTCGGGCCGGACAAATGGCCCGATAGCGGCCTTCGATATAAGCTTTTTGTTCCCTAATGCGCTGCGCTCTCGGGCCTAGCTCGGGCGGGCAACACTGAGGAGACTATATAATGGATTTCATGTAGTCTATCGGGTCCATTGTTGCAATGAGAGTTGATACTGTACCTGTTATCAATATATAACGTACCGAATTAGTACGTGACTGATGGTAAGCGGTTACCATTGCATATGATCTCTCGAATCGCTAAAATAAAGTTAAGGTCTAGGTGGCCTAAGGATATTTTAAACCAAAATCTGCTGAGTAATATCTATTTCCTAGTATTATGTAGTATACCTATATGTATTTTTGATGAAGACACTCCATAAAATAATACCTAGATAGGTAACATTATCATTTTTAAAATGCCACACGAAAAATATTTTTGAATTTAAAAAAGTTCCCAAACTGTCAAAATTAACATTCCATATCGATTTTATGGTGGGATTATGGGACAAAAATAAGGCTTGCGATGTAACGTATCCCTAAAAGGTCATATTGATAGGCACATTACCGGCGATCCGCGTCAATCAATGTTTAAACATTAATGAATACTGTGAGTCGTGAGTGGACACAGGTAGCGAAATTGAACGCACCGAAATAAACAGTTCAAAGTCAAAGCTGGAACGCGCCCGTTGTGGAACTGTCCATCACATTCCATATTCAAACGATGGCTGAATGGCGGCATTGTTTTAAATCCGAACGAATAATGAACGCGTTCCTTTTTCAAATTCGTTAATCGAGCCCTTTCACTTCATTTGTTTCGATCATTTTTTTCTTCAAATTGTTTTGTTGTAGCTCCAACTGGATTGCAGCTTATACGATTTGCCCATAGGAGTTCTGATTGTTCTAAATTGGAATTGTGTTAGTACATAACGCAGTAATTCAATATGACTTAACGGAATTGGAGTTGATTTTTATTTTTAATTCCCGCGTAGGTATATTGACGGTTGTTAACTGCCTATGAAACGCGTTCCTATTTTGAATATAAAGTATAAAATGTATGGAACGCCAGACGAATCATTTGAAATCATAGCAAGCGAAAACAAAACGTGCCAAGGATCAAATCGTTCGTTCGTAAACGTTAGTTTACTCTAGGAATAGGTAATAAGTTCGTCTTTACCTGAAAGAGACACAACATCTTCTTTTCAACGTACCTGAAAACAATAAAATAATATAAAGTAAGGATTTACAATATGAATTACAAAAATCACTATCAGTATGTACAATAAAAAATATATCAGACGAAATTATGAGCTCTTATCGCGGGACGATCGAGGGAAATAAAAAAAGTCACTCCTCGTTTTTCCATATAAGACATGGGCGTGTCTGTGTGGGGCACGCCTTTTGAACTGAAACCTTCTCCTTTACTCTATAAAGCTTACTTTCCAATAACCATTTTATCGGTCTTCGATCGCTTCCAAACGCCCTCACTATCTTACAAGATATCGAATACGCCTTCTTAAAAACGTTAAAAAACTAATATTCAACCTTATTCCGAACAGCGTAAAACACCAACTGACTTGCCCGGCGTGGCTGTAAAACATATTGATGCGATATCGGTTTTCCATTAGCGGGTGCAAAGTAAAAGCGACTTTATTATCAGGGCGCTCGGTAGATACTCGTATGTAGTGGCTGCACGGAATGTATTGACGTGTTATCGGAGATGCTTCTGTCCCGTTCTTTCACTGGTTTTTCTCATATGCGCGTCCCTTTCGGTGGCGCAGGTCGTCCTGAGATGAACTGGTAGACTGCGCATTCTTTCTTATCAAGCGAGCTTATAATGGGTAAATAGAATGTACTAAGGCTCTATTACGTTTATGAATCCCTGGTACTTTGTATAATTAGGCCATTATCTGCCTAGTACTTAAATCTAGGAATGCATATTGAATTAATATCTTCTCGAAAGAACATCTTATTATAATGAACGGGCGAATTATAGAAGTAAAATTTGGTTGAATGAGGTTATTATTGAGATGGGTGGGCTAGTGATTTCGAGACTGAAGTTATGTTCGCTGATATTCTGTTGACTAAAGTTTAGGACGAATGGTCATAGAACAGGGGTTAGGGAGGGTAGTGGTCCGTGCGGGTTTGATTCCGGAAAACACTTGAGCGGTGAAGTATATCTATCCCACACGGTTCTCCGAAGCGGTAGGCAGAGGTGAAGTTTAGGGTAACCAACATGCCTACTTTTCTTCGGAGATATATTTTAGGTGCTAGGGTGACAGATAGCGAGTCCATCGCCGTTACTCAAGCATACGCCTTTGAATTTCTTCTCAGACGTATGCAGGTTTCCTCTCGATGTTTTCCTTCACCGTAAAGCTCGTGGTGTGACTAATCACCGTACTTAAGTTCAGAAAAACTCATTGGTACAGGGTGTATGTATAGTCGTGCTTGAGTAACGGCGATGGACTCGCCATCTGTCACGTTGGCACCTATACATCTGGGTATTAGCTATACACCTCTGCCTACCCTTCGGGGACCCAGGATTTGAACTTGCAATCTTTGTGTTGAAGGCGAGTAATCGAACTACTCAGCCGCCAGAGCTCTATTACTCTACCATTTGGAATTATTTGGGAAGTGTGAAGCGGGCCGTCAATATTTGTTGTACTATGCATATATAAATGTTAATGTTATGTTATGTCTAAATGTTTGTAAGTTCCACTGGAAATAGAACGAAGACACCACGTGTCTTAATCGCTTCACACATTTTATTATATTATTTATTTACGTTATTTTGTTATATCTGGGGATATCTGGTAATTAGGGTGCGTAATAACGGTTTGTTTATACAAACATATTGTATCCAAATACAATATTTACATAGAGCTAGTGTGAACGCGCGTTTATGACTTTTTTTCCATCTAAATGTCAGCAGGGGTTTTATCTGAACTTCTATTAAGATTTATACATATTAGCGAAGTGAAAGAGGTGCGTAGAGGGAACTCTGCCCATCCCAATACCACGGGTAACAAGGTTGGGAACAAGAATACTAGAAACTTGTATGATGAGACTGATGAATTTGGGCGAAGCGAAAACGGTCTGGAAGTATGGAGAGAATTGGCCCTGCCTATTTTTCTTTGCCTACCCCGTGAGTGACGTGGTGTTAAGCAAAATGGTCACCAATTGTATTTCCTCACCTCCCCTAATACAAGTTAGTTCACAGTAGAACAACCATCGCTCAATTATGAGGTTACAAGTTCGACGGAAACTATTGACCCTCATTAAAGGGATGGGCGTCACGGGATACAATGTTAATCCCGGATTATCCCAATATAACACCTCTTGACCGGGATCACTACATCTTAGTTTTACCAACTAGTTATTTTTGATCTCTGACACTTGTATGAATTTACTCAATATAACCTTTGTTGTCTATTAAAATTTTAATTTATTTCATAAAAAACATTCGATTTTATTTAAATAATTGTTTTACGTAAATATTTTTAAATAAATGAATGATTTTAACCGAATTACGAGGAGAATTAAAATTCGATGCAAGTCCAGTTTTAACTGGTCGTAGCCAGATCAATCCGGTTCGAGCCGGACTTTTCTCGCTCTCGGACCTTCGTCTTGTCTATTATTTAAATCGACTCTCACCCTTGGCTAACACTGCGTCAAGTAACACGGCGTAGTATGTATATTTCAATAATGCTTTGAATAATTACTCACGAATTTATGGAGACAACAAGAATAAGTAATTATCCAGAATTAAATTAAATTTAATTATTAAGTACACTGATTATCAAAAAAACGTGTTTTTTTCACTGAAAAACAATACACAAGTTTGCGTGTTTCCTCCATTATTTAAAAATATATTTTAGACGGCCGTCTGGTCTAGTGGTTAGAGCTCCTTACTGCGAAACTTGAGGTCGCGTGTTCGATTCCCGCTGTGGGCAGATATTTGTGTGATGAACACGGGTATTTGTACCTTAGTCTTGGATGTCCTATGTATTTATGTATATACCTATCTATAAGTAAATATATCGTTGTCTAATAATTTTTGTGGAATTTTCTCAAGGTATTTTATTCATAAAATTTTACATACATATCTAACATCATCACGCCAAGAGTAGAGTTTAAAAGGATGTTTATCCCTCAATCACGCCAGAACGGCTGAACAGATTTCGATGGAATATGACTCTAGGATAAATCATTACCTCAGTAACTTATTTTACGCGGACGACAACGCATTCCTTAGTAGATTAGTAGACCACAATTACTTAACAAAGCTTCAATTAATGATAAAATAACTTGATCAAAGCCATTCTGGACACATGCAAGCCCGCCCTGAAGGGTCAGAGGGCGGACATCCGGAAGTTCCAGATACTATGAAGTATTTATTGACTTGCGGCTGACCAAAAGTATTTTATGGTGCACCCTACCCTTTGTTCAGCCCTCCTAGCGATTCCCAACTTTATTACCAACAGAATAAAGTAGATTTTCCAAAGAAGCGTTATGGTAAGGTCAGATGGTCACTCGCAAAGGTGTTTGTGTTTTGAATTAATTGGAGTTTGAAATGGCCAGTCGTTAATTTGACTGTTTTGGTAGGTTTTATGATTAATTATAAAGGTATAGGTTCGAATTTATATAATAAATAATATAAATAATATATCCTCACGCCTTCCCACAAGGGTCCCCGAAGGGGTAGGCAGAGGTGTATAGGTAATACCCACACACCCACATTCCGCCAAAGGTATATTAGGTGCCAACGTGACAGATGGCGAGTCCATCGCCGTTATTCCAACACGACTATACATACGCCTTTGAATTTCTTCTCAGACGTATGCAGGTTTCCTCTCGATGTTTTCCTTCACCGTAAAGCTCGTGGTGTGACTAATCACTGTACTTAAGTTCAGAAAAACTCATTGGTACAGTCGGGATTCGAACTTGCGACCTTTGCGTCGGAGGCAACTGCTCGAACCACTCGGCCACCACGGCTTTTTTTAGGTTCGAATTTAGAAATCGTTTATTCATACATACATACATATCATCACGCCGAGCCCCTAACAGGGTAGGCAGAGAGGATAGAGCGCCAGTTCTCTCTAGACTTACATACCTCTTTCGCTTCGTCCACATTCATCAGTCTCTTCACACATGCTCGTCGGTTTCGAGTACTCTTAACGTTCCCGTCCTTCAGAGTCCGATCTATTTGATCC
>JACCPG010011366.1:0-12186 GCA_016069955.1 Drepana arcuata
GATAAAAGATAACTGAACTAATGACGTCATAGTCCAGGAGTTAGGCGCGTGGTTGAAGCATTGTTCATATTCAGAAGATAAAGTACATAGTTTTTTTTATACAATAAGGGTGGTAAGCAAGCATACGGCCCACCCGATGGAAAACGGTTACCGCAGCCTATGGAATGGAACAAATCCCACTGCTGTCAACACAATATAACAATCCTCCCCCTCCCCAAGGAGCTCATTACTGGAAACCTTATTCATCGCTTAGGAACACAACACATAAATTGTATTATTTGGCTACGGACTTCTATAAGGTGGAGGTCCTGCCCCAGTCGGTCAGCTCCAAATTCGAACGGGAAACCCGTTATGCTCTAAATTTTGTGACGTCACGGGACGCCTGACAGATGTGAAAGGTCGCAATTATATTGTACAAGTAATATACATACAGGAACAGATTACGACAGGAAGTTAATATGACTTAATTTAAAATAAAATATAACGATATTTTTCCAGATCATGATAACAGTTTATTAATAATTTACTTTCATAAACTACAAAAAAATATTTCAAATTGTGACAACTCAATTAGTTTAATCACTGATTAAAACAATTGAGTTGGTTAGAATAGCTTCGGTAGTACATAGTTATATTCATATAGCGTGGCGACGCGTCGCCATGGCATGCGTCGCCACGCCACCAATCGGTTTTACGTGCGGCTATAGATGTTTCACATCAAAAAGTCTAGCTAATCTTGTTTCAAATTAATGAAAAAGTTATTAGCATATTGAAAGGTCAGTCGTTTTTATGAGTGACTCGCCCCGCCTTAGCACGGCTGTTTCATGGACAGTAATAATCATAAACCTACATTAAAAAAACTTCCTTGAAAAAATATACAGCTTATAAAATTACTTTTTGTTTTCGTAAAAAGCTACACAGTATAAAATCGTAGTTATATAAGAGTGGGGTCTCCTAACACGGGCATCCCTTGCTTAAAGGAGACTATTAACAAAATCAAGCATAAGAACTCTTTTGCAAAAGTAAATAAAGATTTTTTTAAATTTTATTTAGTTTTTCAGGGTTATAACTGTATTCTGATAATAATAATTATTATGTCCTCGCGCAATCCCACAAGGGTCCCCGAAGGGATAGGCAGAGGTGTATAGCCAATACCCTACACCCACTTTCCGCCAAAGATATATTTTAGGTGCCAACGTGGCACGTGCCGAGTCCATCCGTTACTCAAGCAAGCTATACATACGCCTTTGAATTGCTTCTCGGACGTATGCAGGTTTCCTCTCGATGTTTTCCTTCACCGTAAAGCTCGTGGTGTGACTAATCACTGTACTGTTCAGAAAAACCCATTGGTACAACTACTCGAACCACTCGGCCACCACGGCTCTCTATATATATTAAATATTTATTATTATTATTATTATTATTACTATAAATGTCTAGGTACTTCATAGGTACTAGTAGTACCAAAGGTATTACTCGCGTGTTGCAATAGTTACTGTCTGATGATAAACGGGACGGGAATGATTCCTGAAAGCAAAATACCAGACCAGCCCAGCTCCCTTGCTCGCGATTCAGCAACGCCCTAAGCCGAGGTCCGTATCCCACAGGGGGTGCCCTTAGCTGTGTTGCTTAGTACTAAAGTGCCTGGCTGGAGGCCTAGGTCTCGCCATTGCCCGGTTAAGTAGCAAAAGTTCCCGGAACTCACGCTACGAGAGACAATACAAAAAAAAAAAAAAAAAAAAAAATCCTGAAAGCTTTCTCATCGTAGGAACACAACATTAGCTATATAATATACTATAATGGAGGTAGTGTCATTTGACTGCTATCTGTTAGGAAGGAATTGTCATTTGAATTGTACATTTTTGTTTGAATTATTTATCAGTTCAAGATTCACTGTGCCCTGCCATTTTAAAAGTACAGTGGGGTATCGAGGGATTTCGCAAGGGCGCAAGCATAATTGCCAAATTAATATTATATTTTATTTATTATAGAGAGCCGTGTTGGCCAAGTGGTTCAAGTAGTCGCCTGCGATACAGAGATCGTAAGTTCAAATTCCGACTGTATCAATAAGCTTTTCTGAATTTCAATATAGGTACTTAGTGATTAGTCACACCACGAGTTTTACGGTGAAGGAAAAAATCGAGAGGAAAACCTGCATACGTCTCAGAAGCAATTCAAAAGTCGTGCTTGAGTAACGGCGATGGACTCGCCATCTGTCACGTTGGCACCTAAAATATATTTTTGGCGGAAAGTGGGTATGTGTGTACTACCTATACATCCTAGTGAGAGGATATATTACATTATTATTATTTATTACAGTTGTCAAAAGAGTGTGCAAGACCTATAGCTCCCAGACTATCAGTTAGTTGTAAAAAATGGCAGGTTTTGTCCGTAACGCGGCACACGCACCGCCAAAGCAAGGCTATCTGTCCGGCTTAATTTAGAGACCGGAAGAATCTTTTTTTTTATTTATTTATTTAAAAAGTGTAATCTTGATTAGCAGGCTTTGGAAAGTACTCCACGTTGAAGTCCTCTAAGAAGTTCCCAAGTTCTCTCTCTCCCTCATGTTTACAGGACATACATAATGTCATAGCTATGTAATGGTCCACGGTTGCAATCGCGTAAAAATTTTCTCAGTTTTTTTTTTCAAGTCAGTTACCTAAACTCATATAACATTTTCGCTAAAGTACCTAGGTACTTTATAATGTGAATTCTGGATAAAATCCCATCTCTAAATAACGTTAAATCCACATCCAAATTCAAATTTAAACGAAATTGGCGTAAAATGTTCGGAAAGTTTTAAAACCAAATTTCCGTTTGAGTTCGGCGGACTTTATCGGTGAGCCGAAAAATCTCTTTTTTTTACTAAATTAGAGTGGAAAACTCGTTCGTATAGTCCGTCGCACTCGTAGGGGAATATGCTCTTTATTCGATTGGAATTACAGCCATAGCGCTATTGGCGTTCGAAAGGAAGCTATCGGCCCCGTATACGAAGTACCCCGGCTACTCTCATTCTACTAGAAGAGAGTAGCCTTAGAGAGTAGTAGTAGAATCACGGCTGTACGAAATAGTTTTGTACTTTGATTAAAGGTGATTAATCAAACCCTTGACATGATTGGATTACAAAACCACAGAAAGACATCGCCCTTAACTCGAGTCTATCTTCACACTGATAAGAAAGTAATAGTAGCGTTAGCATGAAAAAGTGAACAATTAAAGTATTATTTAATTTGATTATTAAATTGTTGTAGACTGTTAAGAAAATAAAAGGTCAAGCGCCAATCGGAGTTGCACACGAAGGGTTTCGTACGCTTTAAATAATAATACCTTGAGTCAATTCTACACGAATAGGCATAATTCCGAATTTAGCATTGTACTGTGGTAACTAGACAACGATAAACATATTTACATATACAATAACAACATACCCACTTTCCGCCAGAGATATATTTTAATTAGTTGGTTGTAAGTTGGTTTTCACATCACACCTTAACTACTAAGCCGATCTTGATGAAATTTTCCAAATACGTTGTCAAAGAGAAAGAGAGAGTAGAGAAGGACAGTGCCTTAAAAAAATATAACCCCCCGTTATCCCACATGAACAAAACGCTACAGTAAAGAGGGAAGGGCATTTGTGATACCACGTTTTTTTATGAGTGAATTCACGGACAAAAATTAGTCCACGTAGGTACATATTTATCCAACTACGAATTGACATGACAAACTTTTCCTGCCCCAGGGGCATTAGGAAAGTCGGCAGAAATTTCGTCGCGAAATTCTGCGGGAAATTGGCCTCCAATTCCGATGGAGTTCACATCTATGCGACTAGAGTTAGGTAATGTAATTGAACTGTATTGCGTATATCAATAGAGTCCTTAATTGCGTATTTCGCATGGGCTTTGCCTACGGTATTTTCTTTATAATATACTAGCGGCCAGTCCCGGCTTCGCACGGGTAGGCATTTATTTTTTAAACATTTTGACATAATTTTTTTTTTGCAATTAAAATAGCCTATATTAATCAGTGATAATGTAGCATTCAAATGGTGAAGGAATTTTTAAAATCGGCCCAGTACTTTTTGAGCCAATTCCTTACACACATACTTACATAAACTCTTTCCTCTTTATAATATTAGTAAAGAAAATGGCAGAAAAGATAGATTTAGATAAAAAATAACCGAAGTTGTCAAAAAGTATATCTTATTTCCAGAAAAAAACTATCCTATCTTATTGTTATCCTTGAGTGCCCGAATGATTTGATCTAAACAATTGCATCGTGGTTTTCCTCTGCCTCTTCTGTGTGACATTTTCACATTGTATTTAATACTAGCTGTGCCCGCGACTTCGTCCGCGTGGAATTCAACAAAAAAAAATATGTTTAGTTTCTAAAATAAAAGTAGCCTAAGTTACTCCTTATTACATCAGCCAGTGAAGTCTAGCCAAATCGGTCTAGTTTCAGAGATAAGTCGGAACAAACAGACAGACATACAGACAGACATATAATTAAAAAAAATTGAAATTTTGCTACATGAACCGTGTATACATCCATATGCATTTTGTAAAAAGCGGTTATTTTAATATTACCAACAGACAGTTCAATTTTATTTATATGTATGTAACAATAAACTTTTGTATTCGGAAACTTGAGTGTGAAAAGTTGAGAAAAGTGCCAATTTATTTTCGGTACACGGACATGAACGTACCGGACTTTAAATAAAAAACAAAAGTGTTCCGCGAACAATGTCTCAATTTGAGCGAGTTCTCAAATAAAGTTTTACACGGTAAAGTTCAAAGTAAAAGGGTAAGAATTCTCTGTAGCTCTAGAGATGGGCTAAGCTTGTATTTGACCGGTTTTTTGTCTTTAAGAAACATTGTTAGCGATAGAACAATGACGTGTGTACAAGATTTTTACTCGGCCATTGTAGAAATACATATAGGAGTAAACATGTTTTGTGTGTTGCATAGCGCTAACTACAATATATACCGTTTAAAGCAAACGACTAGTCGGGATGCGAAAATGCTCTAAGTAATATGACGTCACAGAAAAATTTGGCAATGTTATAAGAGCATTGAACACCTGCCTGCGTGATTTCAGCGCATTTGTAATATTTATTTATTATTTATACATTTTTTTCATATAATCCTTAAAAAACATGAACTTACATGGTGTTTCGATTTTTCTGATGAGAAGTATACGTATATAAGTCATATAGCCAACGAATATATATATGTACACTTATACCTAGAAATAATTTATAATATAATAATAATAATAATATATAATATAATATAATATATCCTCACGCCTTCCCACAAGGGTCCCCGAAGGGGTAGGCAGAGGTGTATAGGTTATACCCACACACCCACTTTCCGCCAGAGGTATATTAGGTGCCAACGTGACAGATGGCGAGTCCATCGCCGATTCTCCAGCACGACTATACATACGCCTTTGAATTTCTTCTCAGATGTATGCAGGTTTCCTCTCGATGTTTTCCTTCACCGTTAAGCTCGTGGTGTGACTAAGCACTGTACTTAAGTTCAGAAAAACTCATTGGTACAGACGGGATTCGAACTTGCGACCTTTGCGTCACAGGCAACTGCTCAAACCACTCGGCCACCACGGCTCGTATATAAAATATAATATAAAATATATTTGTACAAATAATTATGTACAATATAATATCATAGGCAACTACTCGAACCATTCTGGAAAATCACCACGGAAATCATAATACCAGTATTATTTACAGAATCTATAGAAATATATTACTGTTGTAAATGTAAATATTATAACCTTTATCGTAATAACCTTATTAACAATTTATGTGGTGCCATCGATTTAAAAATAAAAAAAAGAAGCAATTTTTGATTTGAACGAAGAATTCTTTCTTCCAACTGTCATACTAAAGAAATAATATTGTCCTGTAAAAGTCTTGTTCTTGTATGGAATATTTATATATTGTGTAGCAAAGCATGTAACAAACTCTATTTCTATAATTTCAACAATTACAATATCTATACACACTGTAACCTTACGCAACCCGTATAAATTAAATAGGTCGTTAATCTTTCCAAATTATAAACACGTGTTGCCTCGTTTACGAGCATCCTTAATCGTGTGGATTTACATCGTAAAACAAGTAAGCGATCGTAAAACGACCCTTTGGAGTATGTCTTTGTTTTGACTGTCGATAAGGATCAAATTTAATCGATCCTTATTTCGTAATCTAATGGCAATTGAACTGTACTGTTAAAAAAAATCAAGCAAAACAGAATCTTGTTAGTTGAATCGGACTCTGATGTGCATATCTGACTGATGAGTGTGGATGAAGCGAAAGAGGTCTGCTAGGCTTGAGAGAACTGTCGCTCCACTCTCTTTCCACTATCTCTGACCCCTGGGGGAAGGCGCGATGATATGTATTTTTATCATAAATAAAATGTCTACGTTACTGCAAGTATACGGTCTGGTTGAAGGTAAGCTACCACCACTAATGGCCGCTTGCAATACTTGCCAGGAGTAACGTCCGCACGTTCCCGATCCTGTAGGAATCTCTATACACCCTTCTTACGGAATTCCATGCTTTTCTCTCTTGGGAAAACTTCAGCGGGGAGTTTCGCCTCTTGGGCGGAAACGCAAGGAACCTTCTTAGGTAAACCGCAAATTGTAGTTTATGTTGGAACTAAATAAGCTGTAATATAAATAAAGTCTAAGCAAAAAATGTCAGTAACTTACTTCAGAACGAGAGAAGTTTAAAATTCCTTCTTCGCCGAGTTAAAAACTTAAAGACTTAGCGAGTTATTACGAAAGTTTTGTTGAAGCGAAGGAACTGTGCCATTGTTGTCTTATTGGCCCAGGTCTATGTTGCCAATCAAATTATTTAAGCTCTTAAGTTTATTTTCAGATCCGGGAAGGCTCAAGTCGCCTGCAACGTAATATTGCAAGCTCAAATCCCGTCTGTACAAATTAGTGTTTTCTTAACGAATATTTGCTAACGATTGATCACGCCACGAGCTTTACGGTGAAGGAACACGTCGAGGCAAAATCTTCACACTTGTGCCTTTGCAAAGAGATTCAAAGACTTGAGATCGCGGATTTACGCTGAGTTAGGTTGTAGGTATATCGTTAAGTTTTTAGTGATTCCTCTGTTACTGTACTGTGCTCGAATGGACGAACTAGCCTTTACTCACGAATGTTTTAAATAAAACTAAAGAATCACTTGAATGGTATAAAAACGCACTCGTGTACCTGATGATAAGCGGTTACCGCCGGCTATCGACGCTTGCAACACCAAAGGAATCACTAAAAATACATTGATGTGTATAAGAGAGGTAGGGCATAACGGGTTACCCGTTCGAATTCGGAGCTGCCCGACTGGGGCAGGACCTCCACCTTATAGAAGTCCGTAGCCAAATAACACAATTTTTTGTGTTGTGTTCCTACGCGTTGAATAAGGTTTCCAGTAATGAGCTCCTTGGGGAGGGGGGAGGATTGTTACATTGTGTTGGAAGCAGACGGATTAGACCCATTATGCTGCCAACACACTATAACTCTCCGAACACAGAGTGGCAACACGCAAGTGATACTTCGGTATCGTGAGCGTAAATAGGCTGCGGTAACCGTTTCCCATCAGATGGGCCGTATGCTTGTTTGCCATTCTTGTTGTATAAAAAAAAAAAGTTGTAACTCGACGTTAATTGAATCTGTGGCCTAAAGTATCGTAAACAAAACCTCCGCTTGCAAGACCAGATGTACACACCATTACATTTTGAACTTTGTACGTCCGGTTCGCTAAGTTTGTTTCTAAGCATATTCGCAGTGAACAAAGCTTACATTCTAAGCCCGGAGCAAACACTGTCCTTAAGTAAACGTTAGGTTTCCTGGCTTTCAGCCAGAAACTGAATGTAATTTTTGAATTGTTAATGAGACTCATGTTAGTGACCTTGTCCTAATACCGCGAGGTTGAGGCATACTGAGTACTAATATTCAAAGTCACCTGCCTTCACCGTCAAACCTCTTTATTAGGCATGTGCATTAAGAGAAAGTTTGAGCAAGAAGAGGCAGAGAAAGACTACGTTACAACTATCTAGATCAGATCGATTTCTTCGATTCTTAATTTTTTATTTTTATACGAATAATTACAAATACCCCGAGACTTTATAACTTTAACTATATTATACTATAAAAGCCAAGAAAAATATGATGCTCTCAGTGCAGTTTATAACACAAGTTTTCATGCTAACAAAACATAAAGCAAATAGTCAACACAAACTACGAAGTCGCATTCAAGATATTGATTTTAGATATGGCGGTATCTGGTTGCTCCGCAAAGATCAATGAAATTAATCTACGTATAAATCACACAGCGGGATCACCGGTGCCTCTGGAGTTACACAGCTTACGTCTGATGAAGTAGGCAACTAAAGATACAGCTATCACAACCACAACTACCACCAACACGATATTTGTTTCTTGTTTCATCATTTTCACCTATGTACTCAGAATTCGTCCTCGACAGATCTTTGATATTGAACGGTTACCAGCTGCAATATACCATTGACCGACCGAGGTGTTTCAGCTTTATACCGATGATCTCTGGACGGTTAGGCGGGCCATAGAAACTAATATTCACTAGTACTCTTCCATAAGCTCATGAGAATTTGCAATTAATAGGAATTAAATTGTTATTTCAGTCCAAGATATATTATTTATGAGACGTCAAATCTGAGACAATTTTATGTCAATGTACATCCATAGACATCTTTTTTTATTAATAGGAGACAGTGGCGTAGCTAGGTAACCAAAGTACCTGGGGCAAAAACAAAATAGGGCATAACTAAACTATTTAAAATAGTTTGTACCGAATTCGACGTACTCTAGATTTGTCTAAATCCAGATTCGTTGTACTATAGATTCATCAAGGACGGGAACGTTAAGAGTCCTCGAAACCGACGAGCATGTATGAAGAGACTGATGAATGTGGACGAAGCGAAAGAGGTATGTAAGTCTAGAGAGAACTGGCGCTCTATACTCTCTGCCTACCCCGTTAGGGACTTGGCGTGATGATATGTATGTATGTAAGTATGTTTTAGTTACACATATCTTAGCTCCGTCTTTTCTCTTTTAATCTTTGGATTTCTTCTCAAATGCATGCAGGTTTCCCATCGATGATTTCCTTTATCGTAAAGCTCATGGTGTAACCATACTTAAGTTCAGAGGAGCCCATCGGTAAAGTCGGGATACTAGCTTGCAATCTTTATGTTGCAGGCAACACTCCGACCACACGGCCGATGGCTAAATATAATGCCGTCTTAAGAGTCCAAAGTATAATGCTCATAATAATAACATCCAAAAGGATTTATCCTTAAGACAAATAACTTGAGCCAACTCTCCTGCGAAGCCTGTCTCATAACTTCAAAATTTTTCCTGTATTTTAAACAAAATTGTACTACACAAAGTTTCTTGAGCGGCTTAGTTTATGGTTTGAGAGACAATAAAACAAGTTTTCTTGCTATAAACATCCGGTTGGGTTCCTTAACTGTATATTTAAGCTACCTGAGATGTGCAACTATATACATATTAGTCTAATTTTACTGTCTGTTTGTAATCCTTACTAATATTATAAATGTGAATGTAAGTTTGTTTGTTACGCTTTCACGTAAAAGCTACATAACCGATCATCATAAAACTTTGTACACATATTCTTGGTGGTATTAGAAGTAACATAGGACTCTTTAAAAAAAAAAAAATCTGAAAGAAAAAAGCCGGCCACGCCGACGAAGTCGCGGGCACAGCTAGTATCTAGATAATTTTGTTTTCTAAATGTGTAAAGGATGACGAAAAAATGCGAAAGTGTCAAGACGAAGAGGCAGAGGACGACTACGTTCCAACTAAGTAGATCTAATCGATTGGACATTCAGGTTGGGAACGGTAAGAATAATAAATACCTGGGACAGTTCCACACAAATTGACCTAGTCCCAAATTAAGCAAAGCTTGTGTTATGGTAACTAGTCAACGATAATTACTTATATAGATAGATATATACTTAAATACATAGGACATCCAAGACTAAGGTAAAAATATTCGTGTTCATCACACAAATATCTGACATCAGCGGGATTCGAACCCGCGAACTCAAGTTTCGGAGTTAGGAGCCCTAACCACTAGACCAGACGGCCGTCAATACTTGTAACCGGCGAGTATGTATCAAGAGACTGATGAATGTGGACAAAGTGAGATAGGTCTGTTACTGGCAAGAGAACTGGCGTTCGATAAGGGACGCGGTGTGTTTATATGTATGAATGTACAAGAATGCGGAAGGTAATTTCAATATAAAAGCATATTTCTTCTGTCTGTCTGTCAGACTGTTTTTGTTCCGGCTTCTCTCCGGAACGGGTGGAAACAATAAGCTTAAATTGTGAAACAATATTCATTTGTGACAGTGTTCTACTCCTTAGAGATCTCTTGGAATCTCAAATAACGTGACAAGCAGGAAATGTATTAATTTATTTACTTATGTACGTTTCGTAACGGCGATGAACTTGCCATATGTCACATTGCCACCTAAATTATATCAATGGCGGAATGTGTGTGCGTGGATACTACCTATACACCTCGGCCTACCCCTTGGGGAACCTTTGTAGGAAGGCGTGTGGAAAGTCAACTTACATCTATGACAACAGGATTCATACCCGTACCAATTAGCCGTTCGAGAACTCTATGAGGCTTAAGCTACAACTATAAATAATATATGTAATATATCCACATGCCTTCCCACAAGGGTCCTCGAAGGGATAGGCAGAGGTATCGGCGCATCCTAACGTTATAATTTAGATGCCAACGTGACAGATGGCGAGTCCATTGCCGTTACTCAAGCACGACTGTAGTTCGTTCCATGTCCATTTATTTCAAATTACTAAAGGCAGTGCTGCCATTGCTGTTCATATATTCCTCAAGGACGCATAAAATATGTCCCAAAACTAGAAACAATGACGGCACTTCGCTTCTTATAAGCTTCAGCTTTGCCATAAATCTCTTTCTAAAACTCGTTTGGAATTATGAGATACTAGCTGTGCCTCGGGGTTTCATCTGTAGACTTCCCGAATAAAAAATATTTATCCTATGTGTCAATCTCGACGTTTTTAAGGCTCAGGCTGTGATATGAACTCCCCGTTAAGGTTTCCCTAGTTACTATAGCGTAGAGTTCTTCAAGAAGGGCGTGAAGAGATTCCTGCAGGATCAGAATAGTGCGAACTTTACCTGTCTGATTCAAAGTCTGAGGAAGGTTCATATAGAGAGACAAAACGTAAAAAACATGAGGAAAGAAGTAAAAAAAATTTTTTCTTGACTGCTTTAGGTGGTACGAAGTTCGCCGGGGCAGCTAGTCTAATAATAAAAATATCAAAACTATTATTACCCACCAACCAATGTACAACTCGCGTCATTCCCAAATCCCAACTCGGCTATAAATTCAGACCAACAGACAATAGCCGCCTGAGTACCGTGCCTGAGTGGACTCCCCATATAGGAAGCATCGTGTAAGTAGGTACTTGGTTACTTTACGTGTCGCATACTTAACCTAAATGTTACCTCGTCATGACGTCGTTAATATCCTGATTGCGTTTCTGACGTCACAATCGTATCATGTAGAAGTTCTCGCTTTATCGCTGACTATGAAAGGAATCCATTATTTTAATGAGTTCTGTTAACACGGTGTGTGATTTCTCAGTAAGTGAACTTTTCTCAGTAATCGTCAATTAATCTTTTTAGAGCTTTATACTATAGATATGGGCGCGTTTAGTATGTTGTAAAGTTAAGAACCTTTGGCTGAAGTGGTATCAATAGAGAGTCGGTGCACGATAGATTGCTCGTTGGTAATTGCAAAAGAACTTTACCGTACAAAGTGTTTTTTTATTTAGTTTACTTATGCTTACTAGAATCTACAAATCACGTGTGTCACCATCATCATCATTAGCCCACTCTAGTCCACTGCTGGACATAGGCCTCCCCTAATGAGCGCCATAGCGCCCTGTCTTCAGGCTGCAGCATCCAGCATCTGCCAGCAGTCACTGGTGTATGTATGGGGTATTTGTCATACGTCCTTAATGGACATACTGTTGAGACTTATATTAATTACATTGAACATACATTGTAACAAATGTACTTCTAGCATAAAGATAATATATTCT
>JACCPG010011367.1:0-67607 GCA_016069955.1 Drepana arcuata
TATCTACTTATTACGTAAAAAAATACGTGATTATTATCTTGGATTTTTCTGGTACCAAAAAAGTATAAAAGCAGACCTAAATGTTTATGGTGCAAGTTGAAACATCATATAGTTTTAGTGATTTCCTCAAGTGTGTACTATGTAACGTGACGTAAACTAAGTTTAAGTGCCGATGACGTCGAAACGTTAATTGGTATATCAAGAAGTAAACTATAAGTAATAGTTATATCAATATACTGACCTCAAACTTCGAAATGAATATATCAGAGTCGTCGGATGGTGGAGGTTGGTCAATGTTGTCCACCGCTGTTATTTGTGGGCCTGTTGGAAAAGAGCTTTTTCTAGGGTCCAAATCAAACAATGAATACCTTAAATACCGAATAAATATTAAATTTGACCATTAAAATTGGTTGAGGAAAACTACATCGAAACTAAACCCCCGGGTAAAACCTTTTTAATTATAACTACAAACTGCTAGTAGTCGCAATAAAGGTGTTTTGATCGTGCAGAACGATATAAAAAAAATTGGATTTTAGTCTTGAATTTTAGAATATGGATAACATTTTGGCGGCTTATTAAAGACGTAATAAGATGTACTGAGTGTGCCCGCGGATACACCAGCTAAGTTTGATTTTTATTCTAGCATATTGTTCTCGAATAAAATATATATTAAATGTTAATAGAGATAAGCCGTGGTGGCCGAGTGGTTCGAGCAGCTGCCTGCGACGCAAAGGTCGCAAGTTCGAATCCCGACTGTACCAATGAGTTTTTCTGAACTTAAGTACAGTGATTAGTCACACCACGAGCTTTACGGTGAAGGAAACATCGAGAGGAAACCTGCATACGTCTGAGAAGAAATTCAAAGGCGTATGTATAGTCGTGCTTGAGTAACGGCGATGGACTCGCCATCTGTCACGTTGGCACCTAATATACCTCTGGCGGAAAGTGGGTGTGTGGGTATTACCTATACACCACTGCCTACCCCTTCGGGGACCCTTGTGGGAAGGCGTGAGGATATATTATTATTATATATTATTATATTATATAATAGAGCTAATCCAATTCTAAGCAAAATTTGTATCCAATTTCGTAAACTAATCTGCGTGAAAGAGGTTCAAACAGCCTGACAAATTTCCGCATTATAAATCTAACATGTAATGTTTATATCATCACAAAGTTGGCTGAGAGTATAGTTCTTCCTCTAGACTAACAGTCCTCTTATGAATCTCGTTACACATGCTCGCTAGGTGAAAGTTAATTGTATCCAAATCCAACTTACCCATAGGTATGCACTCTATTGGCTCAAACAGATCCAGCGATATAAGATCCAGAGGGGGGGAGGGCGGCGGCGGCGGTAGAGTGCAGGTCGACGATATCCGGGTACCTGCCATTGAGGCAAGCTATTATGAATATACAATCACTGACAGAAGTGAAAGAGTAGGCAGAGGAAGACTACGTTCCAACTACCTGGAACAAATCGATCGGAGACACAGGGATGGAAAGAGGTATTAAGACTAGAGAGCTGCCGCTGTAATCACAGCCTACCCGGTGAAGGATTCGTGATCATATGAATTCACTTTCAGATATTTTTAGCTTATAATTTTCTAGGTCTAATGATTTGGATAGTCACACCTTAAAACATATTTGATGTCTGGCGAGCATTCTGCTACGGGCAGCTGGGAGACCAAAATAAGTTTTTTGAACCTAACTTAATTGAACTCGGACACTTTAGCTATTCTGAAAACTATTGGTACTTGGGGAGATAGTATTATTACCTGTGCCGGCCCTCAGACTGGAATCCTTGTATGCGGTCCTGGTGTCAAGGAGTCGGGGCTGAAGGCTGGGCCGTGGTCGCTCGTGGCTACAGGGCTCCACTTTAACTTCACCTGGTGATGGTAAAATATCACAATATCATGTCACAAGCTAGAGTAATAATAATAATAAATACTTGGGACAATGCCACACCAATTGACCTAGTCCCAAATTAAGCAAAGCTTGTGTTATGGCAACTAGACTACGATATATTAACTTATATAGATAGATATATATACATACAATAAATACATAGGACAACCAAGACTCGTGTTCATCACACAGATATCTGCCCTCAGCGGGATTCGAACCCGCGACCTGAAGTTTCGCAGTCAGGAGCTCTAACCACTCAGACCAGACGGTTGACAAAGAGTGGGGCTGAGCTAGGAGCATAATGGGCCCCGCTACTGAAAGCGCAGCTATACCATACGGTTCTGGTAAGCTTACTCGCAGGAAAATCTGGAAGCAGTACAGTTTTTCATATCACTAATATGACAAATAAGCATGGAAGCCCCTTGATGGTAAGCGTGTTTGCAACACTCACTCCTTGCTGATCAAAATACTTTAGTTAATTATTATGTTGCTGTTGCTTACATTTGATGTAAAGTGTATATTACCTTCGTTTGCAAGAATCACATGACACCTACGCTTGTTCCTTGCGAGCAAAAACATAACTGAAAATATATCATTCGATGGCTTTTTACAAACAATTAAACCCTGTGACCTTACCGTCAGCAGACAAAGCAGTGTGGTAAGCGTGATGAGGCTCCTCGACAGACAAGTGCAGTCTACCACCAGGTCTCATCCTCGGCACTACTGTAGCCACCACGGGCACTCGAATCTGGACTGCCCCATCGATCTCAGGTCCTGTTTCTACGCCAACGTCCTGAGAAAATAAGGACTACGGTAATCAAGAAGATTGTGTCTCCACGTCTTCCCGTAACGGTCTCTGGAAACGTGGCGATGAAACCGTTTTCGCCGGACATATTTTAAGGTGGCAACGTTTCAGATGATGAATCAGATGAGTCTCTTAATCATCTGAATTCAGCAGTATGCCTATCTAGCCACAAACATTCTTGGTACTACTAAAACTCCAGGGTCAGTAATATAGTATTTGAATCAGTCTGGACATATATTTCCCGTAACAGTGTGACAATTGTGGTTTGTCGAATTTGGGGAAAATCGTATACCTGACAGTGACTTGATAGCTTAAGGAAGTGTAGTTTATATAAACTACCTGGTACAATGGATCGTCGTCATTTTTGACAACAATTTTTCCACCAACTCTTAAATCTTCTGCCGTGGCTGGGACTAACATCTGCGAAAATACATTAATGATAGATAAAGCAAAATGCTGTCAAAACTTATGTTGAAATCTATTCTAAAATCTAACTAAGTCAATACCCTATGCTAATATTAAAACTAAACTCGTAAACTTGGGCCCATCTGTCTTATCTAAATTATCAATATCCTCATTAATTTATAAAAATGGATTAGACATAAAATATGGATTTGAAAGCTATTTATAAAACTTAAATAACAGAACTCACCTGCTTCCCTCCAGGCAACTGGGTATCCACAACTTTTACTAAGACTGGGGCACCATTATCTGGTTTCAGTAGAGCAAATGGGGTTTGTCTGGTCGCTAAGGCTACACCCATGTGGTAAGTCTTTATTGGGTCAACAATGACACCACTGCTCATAGAACCCCAGGGGTTTTCGCTGCTCCAAATATCAATAGGTTCGGATGAGGATTTGGGAAACTCCCATGCGTTTGGTTTATGCCATGTCAATGATGAATCGTCTACGGATGGTAGGTAAGGTCCTACAGACGATGATACTTCGCATTGGTCTGATTGAGCTCTAAAACAGAATATTATTTTATAAGATGAAGAAATGTATAAAAGATTAGTGCAAAATGTATTTTAATCACATCTTCATTTATGTCAAACTAAGTTTTGTGCAAAATAGATAAATATTAGTGAGGTGTTTTTTTATTGTATATTGTTTAAAGACTGATTTTGTAAAAGCGGCGTGGGGTAACGTCCCTCACAAATTGAGATTTGCAGCCTTTTGAATCACCAACTATTTTAAAAAAATATATAAATTTAGTGACGCACTCTAAAATATTATATCCGGAGTTAAGAACAGCTAGAACAGACGTTTAAAACGTCAAGTCTCATGGATTTCATGAAATCGGCTATGAAAGACAATTTCATCGGCGAACATATTTTGTCCAATGCTACAGTTATGTATGAAGTCAACTGCCGTCGACACGCTACATCTACTCGACTATCTTATGCCCGTCTGTTATCTTACCTGCTGGTGTCTGGTTGAGGTTCCGAAGGCGACCGAGTAGAACGCGTTGTGTTTCTTGGTCTGACTACATTGCTACCATTATCATCGGGATGGGCCTGGTGAAAGAAATTCACAATGTACTTAGGTACTATAATAATATAATATAATATATCCTCACGCCTTCCCACAATGGTCCCCGAAGGGGTAGGCAGAGGTGTATAGGTAATACCCACACACCCACTTTCCGCCAGAGGTATATTAAGTGCCAACGTGACAGAGGGCGAGTCCATCGCCGTTACTCAAGCACGACTATACATACGCCTTTTGATTTTCTTTTGATTTGAGAGGCAGGTCGCCTCTTGACGTTTTCCTTCACCGTAAAGCTCGTGGTGTGACTAATCACTGTACTTAAGTTCAGAAAAACTCAAGTGTACAGTCGGGATTCGAACTTGCAACCTTTGCGTCGCAGGCAATTGCTCGAACCACACGGCCACCACGGCTTATTTACTTAGGTACTAAGTTCTAAGTAGGTACTTAGAGTTTTAAGAGTGGTGTGCTAAAGAATGACTGAACTATAGCCAAGAAGTGGACGGAAATCAATCCTCTTATTTCCTAAATAGTGATGATGATGCTAGCAAGAATTGAATAAGGCCAGACAAATTTATCTTTATGAAAAAACATAGACGCGTGAGAATGGAATGAATCTTCGACCAGGATCGGTATCGACTAAGCTTACTTAGTCTTCCTAAAAACGCAGTTGAAGACTATGTATAAGATATACACGTAGGTCTCTAAAATGTTTATATTAAATAATGATGAGCATCGTTCAAAATCTAGATTAATGCAGATTTACAATATGCTTTTGACCTAAAATTGATAATAAAAGTTGGTTTATGTTATCCAGTCGCAAGACATTGTTTTACCTAAAATATATCTCTGACGGAAAGTGGGTGTGTGGATATTACCTATACACCTCTGCCTAGCCCTTTGGGGACCCTTGTGGGAAGACTTGAGGATATATAAAAGCTATTATTGTAATGCTTACCTTGTTCTTGTGGCAGACGAGGTTGGACTGTTGGTTGAAGCCTTTAAGGCATATGTTGCAACGATAGGGGCGCTCGTTGGTGTGAGTGAACAGGTGGTTGCGTAGATTGCCTTCGAATAAATTGTATGATTTAAAAAAATCATGTAATTGTAGAGTAGGATTGTAAATCAATATTAAGATAAGAGCCGTGTTGGCTGTGTTTCGAGTAGTTGCTAGTAAAAGATTACAAGATAGAATTCCGACTGTACTACCAATGAGTTTTGAACTTAAGCACAGTGATGAGTCATACACTACGTGCTTTACGGTGAAGGAAAACATCGCGAAGAAGCCTGCAAACGTTTGAGAAGAGATTCAGAGGCCTATGTATAGTCGTGCTTAAGTATAGGCGATGGACTCGCCATCTGTTACCTTGGCGCCTAAAATATATTTCACGTGGAAAGTGGGTGTGGGTACCGTCTACACACCTCTGCCTACCCCTTGGGGGGTCCTTGTGGGAAGATGTGAAGATATATATAAGTTTGATGCATCTAGTTAAATTACTATAAATATTAAGTTATATATGTCGCACTACTAAACAAAGGTTCCCTCCCTCCCTCCCCTCTTCCTCCCCCAATCCCACCTAATATCCACTCCTCACAATCGAACTCTACTTCCCACTTATTTAAATACATAAACAAAACTTCAACGATGAACACAGAATACTTATCAATGTACCTTTTTGATGGAACCCTTTCGGGCAGATGTGGCATTTGTAGGGCTTGTCATCAGAGTGCGTCTTGCGATGGGAGATGAGAGTGGACACGCGGTTGAATGTCTTATTGCACACCTGGAGCAAGAGTACGATATTAACTGATTTTATTTTAGACGGTTAAAGGTATTTTGATAAATTGTTTTGAGAAAACAATGCCCAACCTATACTGTGTTACAAAAGGTGTTTGTATACTTTAGGAAAACCTATAACTGGCATTGTAATGAAAACACTTATAATTAAGGTTTCTTATGTATTTTAATGAAGCTGTTGGTTCTCTTAATAAACAAAATAAATAAAATAAAAGGGATGTGAAAAAATATATTGATACGTAAATTTAACTATATTTTTTTTCATATTATAGTACAATAGTAATAAATAATTCATATAATTGCCCTGGTGGCCGGGTGGCTCTAGTAATCGCCTGCAACACAAAGATGAAAGTACGAATCCTGTCTGTATGAATGAGTTTTTCTAAATGTATACAGTGATTAATCGCACCCCACGCTTTATGGAAAACATCGAGAGAAAACCTGTATGGAGGTCAAGTGCAAATTCAAAGAGGTGTGCTTGAAAAATAGCGATGGACTCGCCTATATCGCCAGTGACAACAGGACGCGAGGTAGTACACATCGCTGCCTACCCCTTTGGGGAAAATTGTGGGAAGACGTGAAGATACAAATATAATAAATAACAGATAGTCCAGCACATACTGTTATAATGTTAAATATAAACTTTTATTGAAAACTGACCTCGCAGCCGTAGGGGCGCTCAGCAGAATGTATCGCCCTGTGTTGGCTGAGCGTGGACAGTTGCCTAAAGCTCTTGCCGCATGCGTCGCAGTGGAAGTTCCTCTCGTCTGTGTGAGTCGGCAGGTGACGCATCAAAGTGTATTGGTGTTGGAACTCACGACTACCTGGTGGGGAATTTGAATTGCAATTTAAGCTTGTATCTATTTATGTCAGTTTAATAATCCTGAACCAGCATCTCTGCCCTGGAAAGGGATCTTCGGGGGCCTTTTATGGAAGATAATGCAATTAAGCTGCGTTAACATTTTTATCATCAATGGTAAGCCCTTCGAGATAGGCAAAGAGAGACAAGCGGCAGTTCTTTTTGCGGCTCTTTGACTCCGACTTTAGACCGACTCACAGATCTCTTTCGTCTCATCCTCATTCATCTGTGTCTGCGTCCATCCTTTCCAGCGATTACGAATGTTCTTGATTGGTCAAAAATTATTTAAGAGTATTTATTTTATAAATATTGTGGCGAACCGTCTACTGTATTGGGTCCGTTCTGTATGATAGAGATTTAAGGTATTAAAAGAAATAAGTATTAAATATTTCGCCTTAAAATTACCAAAGGCTACACACTGAGGCTCCAGAGGTGCACAGCCAATACTCACATATCCCACACTCCCACAGCTTCACAGTACGCCCGTGTCTCTTCACGTACTTCACGAAGTGGAATCTGGAGCGAGGGTCGGCTTTGTCCACTTTACAGGTCCCCTGGCCGCTTTTGGCTCTTTCAGGATCTACCAATGTTCCAACAGACTCACATCCAACTCATAATTACAATCCTACTGATACTAAGAGTGGTGCAAATTGAGAGGATCGAGACCTAGGCCTCCAGCGAGGCACTCGCATAACACAGGCATACAGCAAGATACAAGACAATTTAGATGACTAGTCTAATCCTGACTCTGGACCAGCAGTCAGGTCTAGTGGTCATAGCTCTTGACTCCATAGCTTGAGGTCGCGGGTGATGGTGAGTGAGGGCAGACATTTCTGTGATGAACTCTACCACGGACCATACTTTATTACAATCTATTTTCTATGCTTGGGACAAAGTGATCTTTTATGTAATTGTCCCAATTTTTTATTTAATTCTGCATAGCAATCACTGTCATAAAAGTAACCGTAAAGCTTATATAAGGGCTAATGTTTGGGGCTCTGAGTAACGTCCTACAAAATGGTTTCTATTAGTCAAGTACCTGTTCCAGTATTGCTCGTTGACGTGGAAGTCACGTGGTGATTATCTATGAATGGTTTCCTATTAAATGCCAATGCACTGCGATTGGTTGGTTGGAAGACTGAACTCGATGTGTCCGCTTCCTGTAAATCAGTAGTTCAAGGTGTACCACCCAAATCTCGTGCGAGACATACGAAGTACTAAAATAATAATAAGTAGAGAGAGGAGAGAAATAATAATATGTAGAGAGAGGAAAGAGACAGGAGATATATTTTACGTGCCAACGTGATAGATGGCGAGTCCATCGCCGTTACTCAAGCACGATTATAACAAAACCTTTGAATTTCTTCTCAGACGTATGTGTTCCTTCACCGTATAGCTCGTGGTGTGATTAATCACTGTACTTAAGTTCAGAAAAACTCATTGGTACAGCCGGAATTCAAACTTGCAATATTGGTGTTGCAAGCAACTACACGAACCACTCGGCCAACACGGCTCTATCATTCCTATCCTAATACTATAAATGCTACAAACATTGAATAGAAAAGCTTGTGAGTATGTTCGTTCGTCTTTCATGCAAACACTAATGAATGGAATTAGATGAAACTTGAATTTGCACAGGAATCGATTATTAGCCGGACACCTAAATCATTAAGCTAATTACTTTTTTAATACATATAAATACATTATAGTGTGCTTTCTCTATATTTAATCAAAACCTTTTGATTCGCTAGATTTCATCAAACCTTCATGTCACTCTTGAGGGCAGCGTCCAGGTCCTTGCCGAAGGTGGTCTGCCCGGTGGTGCCGAACCCTGGCTCGGAGACCAGGGCGGCGATGTTGCCATCCTCCTCGGTCCAGGCGAACCGCGCCTGCTGCGGCTCCAAGCCATCAGGGAAGAAGCCGTCACGGAACAATGAGCGGGGGACATCCTGGTTCAGTAGCACAAACAATCGATTAATAGGTATCACGCCTTCCCATAAGGGTCCCCAAAGGGGTAGGCAGAGGTGTATAGGTAGTACCCACACACCCACTTTCACCCACATCTCTGGCTGAAAGTGGGTATATGTATGTGTTAGGATATATATATATATATATATATATATATACTTAATACTAGTATTATTAATACTAGATGTGCCCCGCGTAAAAATTGATTTCTTTGGTAGAAAAACCATATCTTATGTATAATTCCGCCTTCTCTTCAGGGTCCTGAAGGGGTAGGCAGAAGTGAGTACTATCAACACAACCACTTTTCGATCGAGATACCTATATATTTTAGGTGCCGGACAGATGGCGAGTCCGTCGCAGTCTTTCAAGTACGACTGTACAGTGTACATACTCCTTTAAATTTGTTCTCGTTGTTTTCCTTAACTTTAAAAGTTCGTCGTACATTAGGTTTAGAACAAGTCATTGTTACACAAAAAAGTATTGCTAACTGTATGCTTATTACATACAATATATATTACATACATGCGTTAAGATACATACACAAACGTCATTTCTACTCGACAGCATCGAATCATTGTTGAAGCCCAAGTCCCTCCTGTCAAACTTGTCACTCAAACACACTTCGCGAATACTGCAAAGTAATCACAAAATAATTCAACTATCGCTCAGCCATATAGATTTAATTAACATTTTATGAATGTAAAATATATGAATAAAACAAAATAATTTGGTCTTAACAACTATTTGTGCTCCGGAGATTCACGGTGTATTTTTTTTATCATAATGATCTAGAATGTAGATTTCCACAATAAACGGGCTTTATAATGCAAAATTATCTTTCAAATGGGAACAAAAAATCGGCATGGTCGTGTTTAAGATTTTGTTTCATCGTATAAAATAAAATAATCGAAGATCGCACCTTATTATTTCATCGCCTGGTCTCATGAAACTGCCCTCAGATTTTATTTCCTCATCCGAGAACATCATTTATTTTTACAATATTCAATTATTTTTAGACAAAACAACTCGCGACAGACGTCAAATTATTTTATTTTCGCGGAGCGTTCTCTTGTTAATCATTGTTTCTATGACAATCGTGGTCCAAATTCGAATTTGTTTTTTTTTTATAATTCGAAATGTCATTTTTGAAAATACATGGCCAGTGTCATTAAGGTTAATGACCTCTTTGTTTCTCTTGATCGTGTTGGTCGCGTCTTCTAAGTATTCAAATTATAGAAGTTGATCTGAATTGTTCTCAATTACGGATATTCATAAAACTCGAAGTTACCATTTACGTATATAATTATTTTTTTTAAATCTATAGAGCGTATTAAGTTGAGTTGTTTAGTTTTTTTAGTATTGGTTTGGATTTTTTTCTTTATTTCGATATATTCACTGTTGATTTTTAAAACACGTTTTATTCATATTAATATTATAAATTATTATATTATTATTATTATATTATAAATACAAAAGTTTCTGGGGATGTCTGTATCGACTTTCAGGCAAAAACGTAATTGAATGAAAATTTATTCAGGGAAAGATTATTTATTATCTGGATTAAATTTATTCCAGAAAAAATCTTCTAATTAAAATAAATTTACGCGGGAAACCGCGGGACAAAAACTGTGTATCATATTGGCGGTTTCACCTTGAATTCCCTTAGTTAGCAACATAATAATATATAGCCACACACCCTATAGTACTACACACCTCTGCCTACCCCTTCGGAGACCCTTCAGGCGTGAGGATATATAATATACTAGCTGTCCCGCCCAGCTTCGCCCGGGTGAAACACTAAAATTTACTGAAGCACGATCATAGCGCCACCTATCGGGTCCAATGGTGATGTAATCTTCTCTTTCAAGTTGGATCAAACTGCACACGGTGTGCAAATTTAATTGAAATCGGTTAAGTAGTTTAAGAGCCCATCGCGGACAAACAACGTGACGCGTAATTTATATATATTAAGATTAAGATTTTTTATAATATTCATTCATTCATTCATTCATTCAATATATGAGCCGTGGTGGCCGAGTGGTTCGAGCCTTTTTTTTTGTTGCCTGCGAGGCAAAGGTCGCAAGTTCGAATCCCGACTGTACCAATGAGTTTTTCTGAACTTAAGTACAGTGATTAGTCACACCACGAGCTTTACGGTGAAGGAAAACATCGAGAGGAAACCTGCATACCTGTGAGAAGAAATTCAAAGGCGTATGTATAATCGTGCTGGAGTAACGGCGATGGACTCGCCATCTGTCACGTTGGCACCTAATAAACCTCTGGCGGAAAGTGGGTGTGTGGGTATTACCTATACACCTCTGCCTACCCCTTCGGGGGCCCTTGTGGGAAGGCGTGAGGATATTAAGACTTTTTAAATATCAGATTAGTACATCCTCAGATTATCTCTCAAACTTTGACTGTTTTTAATGTGAATAAAAATCTAAATTTGTGAAACAAACATTACGTTTCCCTTTCAGTTCCTGAATGCCTTCTTTATGAGAACCCACGAGAGAATAATATTATTCAGTGAATACTTTCAAGGGCTGCGTTATAAGGTCTGAGTGGTCTGCTCATTTCGCTGGAGGACCCTCGAAGCTTTGAAGAAGCTTTCCACTTCATGTTATCCAAAAGTAAATTTATCTTTCCGGGTAAAAATGTGGGTACTTTACCTAAAACAAAGAGATATTTTATTTATTTATTTATGCTTACTAACATCTATCATTACAGGTTTCCCCAAGCTGACTTCACTACGGGCTCATGTGGCACTTGTCCGCGGAATAATAATGTAACCAAGATATTTACTCCGCCGTTGTTCATCTATATCTGAACTTTCATATATAGAGGAAATAAATATATATATAGAGGAAAAAAATATTTCATATCAATGTATAGAGGAAATATTTTATTTCTAAAAGCCGTGGTAGCCGAATTATATGAGCAGTTAATAATTATTAGATTGCAAGTTAGAATCCCAAGTGTACTAATGATTATTATGAATTTAACTACAGTGAGAGGAAAACTGCATACGTTCGAGAAAAGCCTCATAGACGTATTTATGTATAGTCGTGCTTGAGTAACGGCGATGGACTCGCCATCTGTCACGTTGGCACCTAAAATATATCACTGGCGGAAAGTGGGTTTTTATTTTTTTTTTCTTTTTTTCTAATCAGTGTCCCTCTGACGTTTTTTTGCCTTTTTGGTATTTTAGTTCTTATTCTTTTTTGTACTTTGTTGAGGTTTTTCTTTTCCTCGTTTTTTTATTATTTTCTTTTTTATCTTTTCTTTTGCATGGTAATGTTACATTTCTTATTTTTACATTTACATATTCTTATTTTATAACTTATCTTTATCTTATCTTGTATCTTAATTAATCTTATTATATATATTCGGCGGAAAGTGTGTGTGTGGGTACTACTTACATTGATACAGTCGGATTTCGAACTTTTAATCTGTGTGTTGCAGGCAACTACTCGAACCACGCGGCCACCACGGCTGAGGCGTGTCGAAAGTCAGGGGATGCAAATGAGTAATCAGTTACGAGAAAATCGTTCCGCGTTCCATACCGTGACCCTTCGCCTATAAAGTAACATGATACAGTTACCGACATAGGTGAACAGTAATTTGACAGTCAGTACGATTAATTCCTGGCGTGAAGAGCAAGGCGAAACGGCAAGACGGAATGTCCTTTGACTGTACACCATATGATTTGATTGAAATATCTCTACACGTCAGTACTTCGGTAGAAATAATTAGATCAAAGTTGATAGATCGAGCCGTAGAGAGAGAGACGTGTGGATATTGATCCTTTGACTATTTGGTGAGTTTAAAGTTAAATATATGTACCTATAGTTAACAAATTTAGAAATGATGACTGAAGAAAGATTGACGAACCCTAATTTCATTTAAAGGCGTATGTAATAGTCGTCCTTGAGTTACGTCCATAGACACGCCATCTATCACGTTGGCACCTAAAATATCTCTGGCGGAAAGTGAGTTTGTGAGCACTCACTACCTATACAGACTTCTGCCTACCCCTTCGCGGACCCATGAGGATATATTATTATGATATTATCCTTACCTCTCTGAGATATATGTATAAGAGGCGTCTAAATCTATGCGTATCGCCATCTATCGTTGAGTAGCTCAAACTAGTATGAACTTCCTAAAATAATTATACAATGAAGCTATTTCAGTGAAATTTGTATATCTAACTTAAAAGTACTTTTTACTTATTCATTGAAGTAGGGAATAATAAAAAAAAGTACCGAGTCCTATAAAACACTGCGCCATCTATCGTTAAATAGTAAAATATTGATAAACACATTACTGCTGCGTTAGGGAGACCCTTACGGGTTAAGCTAAAATTTGTTACTAACCCTATGGACTCCGGTCTGAAATAAAAATATTCTATTCTATTCTATTCTATTCTAAGCGCTAGTTCTCTCTTAGAGAACTCTTTAGCTTCATCCACATTCTTCATACATGCTTCTTGGTTTCAAGTATTCAAATACAATCAAATAAAATAAAAAATTGCATGTAAAATTACCTAAAATATGCTTAAATACAAATTTATTGTAATACAATATCTAAAATGTATCTATTTGACGTGTCGTGAGTATTCTATCGATTTCTTTGTAATAACAACTCAAATATATACAATTAAAATAGTTTAATTAAACATTAAACTGAAAGTTTTAATTGTCGCAAATAAATTTTATTTGTACAAATACCCAACCCAAGTTTTTTCTTACTACCGTCATCTGTTGACATTTAGCAAATTCACAATAGCTCCATGTATATAAAAATCCAAACATAAATGATGATCCGCCATCTATCGTGAACAAGGTTAACTTCTTGAGTACTTGGTTCATTGTAAACTAATTCAGATGCTAATAAATAAAGTACACGATGTATATTGTAGATGGCAGGAATTAAATATTGTTTTATTCCGAATAATCAGAAATTAGCGATTTTTGTCTGCCTGTTTGTCTGTGCGTTTGTGTATGCCAATCATAAAAACGGCTTATCCGATTCAGATGTGGTTTTCGCTAATAAAAAAAAATGCTGCTTAAAGTCACTTTTCCACGCGGACGGAGTCGCGGGCACAGCTTATAATATAAGTAAGCTTCTATTAACAGTTGGATGAATCTGCATGATGTTATCTGTGCAGCATTGGTAAGTCCTGTTAGTACAAAAGTGGGCACTTTATCTGCGCCGCGGCGGGATGTCAGCTAGACTAAGATTGAGTGCTGCGTTATCATATTGCAAAGAAGATTATAACAGAATCCATCCTTGAAAGTTCGTTCTTTCAAGGGCTAATTCTAATATTTATTTATTTATTTACTAGCTGTGCCCGCGACTTCGTCGGCGTGGACGGCTTCTTTTATCTTTCGAAAAATGTTTTTTTAAATAAATAGTATCCTATGTTACTTCTAATACCTCCAAGACAATGTGTACAAAGTTCTATGATGATAGGTTCAGTAGTTTTAACGTGAAAGCGTAATAAACAAATTTACATTCACATTTATAATGTTAGTAAGGATAAGGTACACCAACAATACACATATTAAACATTCAGGTACACTCATAAAAATAAAGTCCTGATATGTGTATCAATTATACATTGATATTTTATGTTTGATAACAATAAAATAACTATAATAAAATGAGTATATATAATAATAGCGATAATGACGAAAGTTGTTCACACTTTAATTAATATAAATTAGTGTTAAATATTTAAAATACATGTAGATATTTTTTTATTATAAACTATGTAAAAGTTAATGAGGGTGTTTGTACCTGTTTGTCGCAAAAGTATTAATTGGATTTAAGCTCAAGCTCGCAAGCCGCCTATAGACGCAACTCCGGTGGTATAGTCCGCTCACTGCCGACCCTGCAGGAATTTTTTCACACAATTCTTGAAGATCTCCATTCAGTACTCTCCTGAGAAAACCCGTACTTCACCAACAATAATATAGCTCACACATCAGAATAATACATACGCTATAATATAGCAATAATTAGAGGTAACGACTATTTATATGATATTAGCGAGAGCATTCAATGGTGTATGTATAGTCGTGCTAGAGTAACGGCGATGGACTCGCCATCTGTCACGTTGGCACCTAATATACCTCTGACGGAAAGTGGGTGTGTGCGTATTACCAATACACCTCTGCCTACCCCTTCGGGGACCTTTATGGGAAGGCGTGGGGATATATCTATCTTAGGGCATCAGTTATTTGATTTCAACAATTTACACAAACCCTTAGCAAATCACTCCCAAATGAATCACTGACCGTTTGGTAGTGATTTGCTTAAATTAATAATATATTTTTTTTACACCCCCATGAAAATACGTTCAGTACTTAGTTTGAGTTTGAGTTAATCGCGACAGACAGGCAGGCGCGACAGAGGACTTTGATTAAAAAAATGTATTGATAATTGTTTTAAAAATACACTAATAGAAAGCCGTATTGTGTCTGCCTACCCAGGTCTGAGACCCACATGGGAAGGCGTGAAGATAATCATAATATATTGGACCTGACCTGAAAATTCTGATATCTTAGTCGTCAGGTAGGCAGAGGTGTATAGGTAAAACCCACACAACTACTTTCCGCCAGAGGTGTATTAGGTGCCAACGTGACAGAGTTCGAGTCCATCGCCGTTACTCAAGCACGACTATACATACGCCTTTGAATTTCTTCTCAGACGTATGCAGGTTTCTTCTCGATGTTTCCTTCACCGTAAAGCTCGTGGCGTGACTAATCACTGTACTTAAGTTCAGAAAAACTCATTGGTACAGTCGGGATTCGAACTTGCGACCTTTGCATCGCAGGCAACTGCCCGACCCACTCGGCCACCACGGCTCTATTTCAATATATATAAATATATAGGTCATCCAAGACTAAATACTCTATTATCCCTGAGCGGGAATAGAACCCGCTAGCTGAGGTTTCGCAGCTAAGATCTCTGACACCTATTCCAGACGGCCGTCCCCTTATGAAAGTACAATATATTCCTAAATTACTCCCTTAATATCAAATAGAAATTCTTATGAGAT
This sequence comes from Drepana arcuata, assembly GCA_016069955.1. Lineage (NCBI taxonomy): Eukaryota > Metazoa > Arthropoda > Insecta > Lepidoptera > Drepanidae > Drepana > Drepana arcuata. The sequence continues at coordinate 15,889 of JACCPG010011367.1, forward strand.
ATTTCCCATAGTTCATCGCGATAAGTCCCGTGAGGATCTAGGCTGATTTGAGCCTGATGACGTCACGGATCGATAATGCCTGTGATTGGTCGCACGTGACAGTCGGTTACGTATTTACAAGTCAGTGCAAAAATATAGGTAAGTCCGTGGAAGCGACAGATAAGCAAAAATATATTTCATTGCCAGCATAAATTTTATTTTGTTGAATCTCGCTCGCTATCTCTCAAGGATGACTGTTTATAAAATGTCATATATCCTCCGACGTCTGAAGGTTTACGATTAGCAGTACTTAGTATTATAATAATAAATTAAATATATCGTTGTCTTGTTACCATAACACAAGCTTTGCTTAATTTAGGGCTATGACAATTTGTGTGGAATTTTCCCCAAGGTATTTATGTTTTAATTATATAACTAGCATGTCCCGGCTTTTTTAAACAGTAATCGTAATATTGCAACAATTATTCACAAAACTTTTAAAATATTGATATTTACAAATAGTGAAAATGGATGAAGGCAAGAGCCATAGTGGTTATATTAAAAAAAAAACATAAATTTTTCTTATTGAATTACTAATCGTTTGGTAATGACTGTAGCCCTACCTTAAGTGTTACAGTCAGAGTTCGAATTTAGTTAAATGTTTCATTTAGTTCCATTGACTAATTCGTATTTTTTTTAAAGTTTGGTGTACTTTCGATACTTAAAAAAATATTTTATAAAATATTTTTTCTAATAAAAAAATCTGAACGTGTCAATATTTTTGCAAGTGACTGTTCAGCGATACAGTACGTGTCATGGGAAAGCGTCACACTCCATTATATGCGGCTGACAATAATTTTGTATCGCACACTCGAGGCAATTTGCTGAATTTGTCTCCACTTGTCATGCGGGACGGTGTTATGTCATAGATAAGAGATAGAAAAGTTTAATATATATGTTTATCCTCACGCCTACCCACAAGGGTCCCCGGGGTAGGCAGAAGGTAGTACCCACACACCCATGTTGCGCCAAAGATCTTGCTAGGTTGCAGATGACGAGGCCATGACGCAGCACGACTATGCATACGCCTTTGAATTCCTTCTCATACATATGCAGGTTTCCTCCCGATGTTTTCCTTCACCGTACAGCTCGTGGTGTGACTAATCACCGTCTTACGAGTGTGTTCAGAAAACTGACTGCTTCAGTCGGAATTTCGAACTTGCAATGTCTTAGTTCAGTGGTTCAAATAGATCGAGAGTGAGTTTTCTGAATTTAAGTAAATATATAACCTACAACTTAAGACTATATTTTTGATTCCATCTCGCATAAGCTCATCCATATATCACCATCAATCCGATCTAGTTACGAAAATTATTGTGATACTATTATCCCTGTCATTTGGCACCAATATTGTTCCTGTCTCGCTCACACAATACTTATGTCCTATGCTCATTATGGGAAACAGCGCAGATCAGCAGTTGAATGGAACGTGGACAATTCCCTTAAATGTGTTTTGAAATTGACATACAATAATTGTAACAATTATTGTAGGTGTGTTTTCATACATATATACTGTATGAAATACTAGTAAATAATACCAGTGACACATTTATCCCAATCCCCTAAATACAGTGATTAGTCTCACCACGGGCTTTACGGTGACGGATAACATCGAGAGGAAACCGTTCGTTTGAGAAGATATTCAAGGAGTATTTGTAGTCGTTCTTCAGCGATGGATTCGCGATCTATCCGTTAGTGCACCCTAATAGAAAGGCACGAAGATAACTTCTTTTAAAAACATTATATCAACATTAATCAACATTGACTAGGTCAGATGATGATGCGAAAGCAAACGATAGGCCGCTAAAATTATTGCTGGCCGCAATAATTTTAGCGGCCTATCGTTTTGCTTACGAGAAAGGTAATTTATAAAGATATTTTGTTAAGGATGAGTGAAGAAAGATTGACGAAACAGTTATACAATGCGAAAGTGTGCAAAACGAGGCAAAGGAAGACCACGTTCCAACTACTTAGATCAATCAAATACATGCTTACTCGGAACCGGCGAGTATGTATGAAGAGACTGATGAATGTGGACTAAACGAAAGAGGCATGTAAGTCTAGAGAGAACTGGCGCTCTATACTCTCTGCCTACCGCGTTAGGGACTTGGCGTGATGATACGCCCGTATATATGCTAACTATTAAATGTAAGGAGTAAACCAACATTTTAAGCAAATGGAACTGCGGGGTACTATTAGTTGTTAATAATTATAATATCATACTTACATTTATAAAAACCAAGATCGAATTATCAAAATTTTACCGGCGATATCACGCTGGCTCGCGTCTCGCTCGACATAATCTATGGTATCGTTACAGAAACGTATTAAAAAACTCTGTAGTATTAATTTTGTTTGCTCTAAACAATATAACGAGTTCACAATTACATACCTACCTCCCATGGCACAAGTTATTAAATATTACACTCCAAGCTCGTTTTACAGACAATTTGGTCGAACAAATTATACGGGTACGGCTTAAGACACGGGATGCGAGCGACTTTGAAACACTAAAAGGTTTCATTGAATTTATTGTAATAATATAATAATAAAGCCGTGGTGGCCGAGTGGTTCGAGCAGTTGCCTGCGACGCAAAGGTCGCAAGTTCGAATCCCGACTGTACCAATGTGTTTTTCTGAACTTAAGTACAGTGATTAGTAACACCACGAGCTTAACGGTGAAGGAAAACATCGAGAGGAAACCTGCATACGTCTGAGAAGAATTTCAAAGGCGTATGTATAGTCGTGCTGGAGTAACGGCGATGGGCTCGCCATCTGTCACGTTGGCACCTAATATACCTCTGGCGGAAAGTGGGTGTGTGGGTATTACCTATACACCTCTGCCTACCCCTCTTAATAATAATATATCCTCACGCCTTCCCACAAGGGTCCCCCGAGGGTTACAGCCCACTTTCCACCAGAGATATATTGTAGGTGCCAACGTAATATATGGCGAGTTACTGAAGCACATACGTCTTTGAATTTCTTCCCAAACTTATGCAGGTCTCCTCTCGATGATTTTCCTTCAACGCAAACTGCTAGATTATATTATTACGACAGCAAGTCAGAGGCAGTATGAAACTTTATGAAGGTATGTATGTACTATGTATAGTCCGATATAGTCAAGGGAGCAGAGTATTCATACACGAATTTACTCCAAAAGGATACCTCAAAGTACACCCCGTATGTATATGACTGGAATAGCTGACATAAGCTTGATTCTTGGCTGTATTTGTCAATAGGATAAGATAAAGCTGATGACATCCACGGAGACGCGCCCCACTATTCTTCCTTTAAGTTTATAGTGTAAGTGTGCAACCTTCCATTTATGTATTATCGGTACACTGATTACCTATGAGTGCACACGCACACTACAATTAATAGACTTGGGTCATACTCCCAGCATCCCTCGACCGCCTCCACAAAAAATTTTGGGTCGTGTCTTCGTGGTTGACACTATCTGTTCAGGATAATAATATGTTTAAATCCAAGAAAAACCTATGAATGAAATTAAATATTACAAGAGTAGACAGTACACAACGGCCGGGCATTCACACCCGCTTCCGCCTCCGCTCCGCTCGCGCTCCCCGCTACGCTCACCACTCCGCCCACCGGCTAGGATGCTCAACGCAGCGGGGTGCGTATCTGACAGTAACAGGCATACTGTTAACCTTTGAATTGAGATGTGAACCGCACTATAATAGGTATGGATCGTGCGCATATTTATGCCGTGTTACCAGCCTGCTTAATAGGTAACTTTTTGTTAGAAGAATCATATCTACACTCTAGTCAGGTGGTATAAGTACTCGCCAGCAAATCAAGAACACAATCGTGTCTTTCTCTACTTTCTTACAGTAATTAAACATTACGGTCAGATCAAATCAAAATATTTTTATTTCACATAGGCCTAGGTGGGCACTTATAAAACGTCGAAAAAGGTGCACGGTTCGTGCAAACTCCAAGGTAAACTCCAAGGTTACTCTTTTCAAATCATTAGGTATACGATAACAATATTTGTATGTTACAGCATTACTACTTAAGTATGGGTGAACAGTGGTGGAATGGTGGAGGATAAGATCGAGAGAAAACCTGTGAATCGTTTGAGAAGACCAGAACTAAAGGTAAAGGAAACTCGCCATCTGTCTCACCGTCTTCGCCGTCTTTCAAGCACGTTACAGCAAGCAGGTGTCTTCTCCATGTTCTTCACCGTAAATCTCATGGTGTTTCTAATCATTGTAATTAAGTTCAGAAAAACTCATTGGTACAGTCGAAATTCGAACTTGCAATCTGCTGTGCAAGCGATTATTCGCACAATACGGACGTCATGGCCGGCTAAGATAAAAGGAAAGTATTCATTTTGAAAGGTTCTCAACAAATTTTCCAGAAGCGTCGAACTTGATATCAGATCAACAATTACAAAAAGTATAACAATGTTGGACGGGTTATTCGTTAAGAGAAACAAGAAAAAAGTTGATCTCGAAGAGACTGACCAAAATAATTAGACCGGCTTGACACATAAATCATCTTTCGTGAAATATTTATGGACGCAATCGGGTGGTCAATAGGTTTGCAGTCCATTACGAAGCTACGCGATACTACGCTTTATCTTTTATATTAATATTCAGTAAAAAAATTGTTCAGCTTACTATGTTTGAATGTAGAACTTTAATATCAGTAGGAGTTACCGAAGAACACTTTTAGTGGGGACCTTACATCCCAAAGAAGCCTACATGCTATCACAAATGCATGAAAAATTCATCAAAATTCAACATTATTGCAGCCTTTAAATAATGGTAGTGGTTTTAAAAGTAGTATTATATAAATACATATGTATATGCATATCACGCCAAGTCCCTAAAGAGGTAGCCCGAAAGAATAGAACAGTAGTTTCTCTAGACTCACATACTTCTTTCGCTTCGTCCACATTTATCAGTGCCTTTTTATTCGCCTGTTTCGAGTACACTTGATGTTCCCATCCTAGGGTGTCCGATAGACTTGATCTAGGAACGTCATCTTCTTCTGCGTCTTGTTGGACACACTTTCGCCTTGTATATCGACAATCATTCTTGACTCATCGTTCATATGTCCTGTACATCCTTCATACGTTTCTTAAACCGGTCAGAAACGGTGGTAGCTTCAGTTTATTTAGTATGTGACGTTTAATATGTGTTCCCTGTGTTCGTTACGTCGAATAATAGATTTTGATTTTGACAGGTGTCAGTGTGACAGGATTAGGTTATGCAAATGAGCTTGCATGGGACGCTCCTTTATTGTTTTTATTTATAACTAGTGTTATACTTTTATAGCTATCGCATAGCATCGCAGTGTAGCACATAGCTTACACCGGCAGGTGGTGTTAATTTAAAGGCTATAACTCGTAGGTACACTATACATAATCGCGTCAAACAGATATGATACGGAGTTTACCGTTATACGTAAATATTTATTGTTACTTATAAAGCCATGGAGGCTGTGTTTTAATTAGTCGCCTGTAAAGTGGACATTGCAGGTTCGAGCCTTTGCGGTCTGGACCATTCACTTATAGAAACTCCATGCTGTACTCTCCAAGGAAAACCTCAACGGGGAGCTCATTCCACAGCCTGAGCGTTCGCGGAAGGAAACTCTTTTGGAACTGCGCAGTGCGAGACCTTTGTGGTTTCAAGGTATGGGGATGAATTCCCCGTCGAGGTGTGGTGTGGTGTGTTTATTTATTTATAAAAGGAAAATAAACATTTTAAGAGTATAAAGTTAAGTATAAAGTTGTAGCGATAAGGCCTGCAGTAGGTTATTAGTCGCAGACATACACACTTATCCTCGGATAGAGAAGGTCACAGTTCCTATAGATAATATATAGAAAATAACAATGCGTTGTGCGAAATGTATGTTTGGTGAAAGACGGATGTTATGACATGTTATATCCCTTCGGGGGCATTTGTGTGTGTATATACATCCCTTGATGCCTTCCCACAAGGGTATGCAGAGGTGTTACTATACCTTATCTTCGCTGGGGATATATTTGGTTGCCAACTTATCAGATGGCAATTCCATCGCCATTATTCAAGCTTGATTGTCTTTGTATTTCTTCTCAAACGTATGCGGGCTTCTTGTCGATGACCATAAAGTTCATGGTGTTTGTTTATTCACTACCAAAAACTTATTTGTAAAGACTTGATTTTATTCATTTATTTCAGTCTCTTCATATAATAATGTCCTCACGCCTTCCCACAAGGGTCCCCGAAGGGGTAGGCAGAGATGTATAGGTAATACCCACACACCCACTTTCCGCCAGAGGTATATTAGGTGCCAACGTGACAGATTGCGAGTCCATCGCCGTTACTCAAGCACGACTATACATACGGTTTTTGAATTTCTTCTCAGACGTATGCAGGTTTCCTCTCGATGTTTTCCTTCACCGTTCAGCTCGTGGTGTGACTAATCACTGTACTTAAGTTCAGAAAAACTCATTGGTACAATCGGGATTCGAACTTGCGACCTTTGCGTCGCAGGCAACCGTTCGAACCACTCGGCCACCACGGCTGCTACCCTTCTTAAGTGTTCGATCAATTAGATCTAGTTAGTTGGAACGTGAGCCCAGGCACATTCTTTCTTCACTCATTCTTTCTATATGTCTAGACGAACGTAACATATCTTTCATTCTTCTTTACAAAACACCCTCGTTCACACCAGTTGCTTTGTGTAGCTCTTCATCGCGGATTCAATCTCGAAGAACCGACATATAAATCGCATTTATAATTACGACGATTGTATTTAAAAATAAAGGTTATATTTTAAATTATTGAATACAAGCGTAGTGTACTAACGAATCGTCAATAAGTAACAATACAGACAGACGGAAGGATTTGCGAGACTACTCGTACGTCGTAAGTTGCTTGCAGCGTTCGCACCAATTTGCATACAACGCCTGCGCATAGGTAGAGTTAGGAAGGAGACAGATTTGGCAAAGCAAATAATAAATATGTGGGAAGCTTATATCGTTATGAGTCGTAATCATAGGTCGCAGAGCTTCATGAATTCCAACAATATACAAATCTATCTTGGCAAATTGGCATGGTACATTAATTAATGTACCGGCATACATTATACATAATTGAAAGTGATAAATTAAGGTAAATGTTATTTCAAATCAAATCAAATCTAAATATTTTTAATTCATATAGGCCTAGGTGGGCACTTATAAAACGTCGAAAAAAGTGCACGGTTCGGGTTGGTCGCTTCCACGGAGAAGAACCGGCAAGAAACTCGAAGGTTAGTTAAAGAGGTTAAGTACTTATGTATGCCTTATTCTGATTTTCTTTCCTCTGCCTTCCCACAAGGGTCCCCGAAGGGGTAGGCAGAAGTGTATAGGTAATACCCACACACCCACTTTCCGCCAGAGGTATATTAGGTGCCAACGTGACAGATGGCGAGTCCATCGCCGTTACTCAAGCACGACTATACATACGCCTTTGAATCTCTTCTCAGACGTATGCAGGTTTCCTCTCGATGTTTTCGTTCACCGTAAAGCTCGTGGTGTGACTAATCACTGTACTTAAGTTCAGAAAAACTCATTGGTACAGTCGGGATTCGAACTTGCGACCTTTGCGTCGCAGGCAACTGCTCCAACCACTCGGCCGACACGGCTTTTACAATACAGTTATTGGTAAATAACTTTAGAAGCATAGAACTATGCGGATTAAGCTTCATAGATGCATCGACAATTTTAACGCACTTAAGAACAATGATTGCGTAAGGAATGCGTGTCCATTCTGTGAAAGTTTTTTTCTTAAGTCTATGTAAATGGTGTGAGAGTACACCGGTGTCGTAATTTTGACTTGTAACCACTTCGTTTTAGTTATTTATCATTTTACCACAAACAAATATTCATTGGAAGTGCACCTTTTACGCTCAATCAATATGTATCAATACCATTTATATCCCGCGGTTTCACCTAAAAGACTGGTAGATTTTTAGTTTCCTATGTAAAATCTTTCGCTAACCTCACCTACAAACTCAAGGTTTCAGGTTCAAACCCAGGTGTTCTATACCAAGTCTGACATTCAAGCATGGAAACGCCTAGTACTCAAAACCGGCGGGCATTTATGAAGAGGCGGAGGAATATGGCCGAAACAAAGGAGATGTGAAGGTCTAGGAGAACTGGCGACAAGTTCTCTCTACCTATCTCCAGAATGGAGGTGACAGTATCTATCCGTGATATGTCATTACATTTCCTTAACTAAATAAAAACGAGATAAAAAATTCCTCATGCCTTCCCATAAGGGTCCCTAAAGGGGTAGGCAGAAATGTATAGGTAGTACCCACAAACCCACTTTCCGCCAGAGATATATTTGAGGTGCCAACGTGACAGATGGCGAGTCCGTCGCCATTGCTCAAGCACGACTCTACACGCCCTTGAATAAACGTATGCAGGTTTTCTCTCGATGTTTTCCTTCACTGCAAAGCTCGTGGTGTGACTAATCACTATACTTAAGTTAAAAAAAACTCGTTGCTACAGGCGGGATTCGAACTTGCGATCTTTGTGTCGCACTACTCGAATCACTCAAAATATGCAAAGTGTACGCATAAAATGCAAAAATACCAATTTTTTTATGTTTATAGTGGTTGAAGTTAAATAACAAAAATAGCGAAGGGAATGTTGGTGGCCCGGAAAAACCGGGGTTATATTATTAATTTAATTTCAAGTTCTACCTAGATCTTTTTGGAATATTTTTCAGATTTTAATTCAGCGAGTTATTCAATATTTACCTTAACTTTATATAATACTAGCTGTCCCGCCCAGCTTCGCCCGGGGGAAACACGATCGCAGCGCCACCTATCGGGTCCAATTGCGATGTAATCTATCCTATCTTTTAAGTTGGATCAAACTGCACACGGTGTGCAAAAATGATTGTAATCGGCTAAGTAGTTTAGGAGCCCATCGCGGACAAACAACGTGATACGTAATTTATATATATTAAGATATTTTTTTATATCTGGTATATGCATTGGAATGTTGAAAGTTCAACTTTTTGGTATTTATTAATACATAAAAACGGTTTTATAACAAATTATATATTTTTTATTTAATATTGGCGATTAAATTATCCTTAATAAAAAAATTTGGTAGTTAACTACTTATTTTCTGCATGTTTTTGCATGTTTTTAAAAGCTGCTTTTTTGTAAGCAGACACACCGCCCACCTTCTATTTAAGCCGTAATTGCTTGCTATATAGAAGCCTAGCATTAGGGGTGTCACTCGCGATTTGCGTAATATTAAGGACGATTTATGAACGTATAATTGGGCTGAAATTCAAAAGATTTGTAGTGAAAAGTAATTTTATCACTATAAGCACTATGGAATGGGGAAGTACCAATATTCAGATACCTACGTGTTTCTTTATTGTTAACCCCTAAGGGTTGTTTTGACTCCTGGGAGTTCTTGGAAACGGTGGTAACTGTTTTATATCTAGTAACATTGTGACATTAATTGAGTGTTTCTTGTGTCCTTTACATTCAATAAATTTGCTGACGGCACAGCCCTGGTGGTAAGCGGCCACCATAACGTAAAGGCGTAAGCAATAACTGAGATAGCTCTCACTTATAATTTCCATATTAGCTAGAATTTTCTATACTCCTCCCAGTGCCAACTTCACAGAGTGTGGCTGTGAATTGATCTTAGACATGCTTCCTCGCAGTAAGCTAATAAAAATGTTGACACTACTAAATGCATGTTACCAATATAATTCAAATGAATCGTGTCGTGATTGCAGTCCCAGCACTGTTTGCTTTATTGACGTTGCCGGCAATAATGCAAGTTGGACATTAACAAATATAATATAATAATAATATATCCTCACGCCTTCCCACAAGGGTCCCCGAAGGGGTAGGCAGAGGTGTATAGGTAATACCCACACACCCACTTTCCGCCAGAGGTATATTAGGTGCCAACGTGACAGATGGCGAGTCCATCGCCGTTACTCAAGCACGACTATACATACGCCTTTGAATTTCTTCTCAGACGTATGCAGGTTTCCTCTCGATGTTTTCCTTCACCGTAAAGCTCATGGTGTGACTAATCACTGTACTTAAGTTCAGAAAAACTCATTGGTACAGTCGGGATTCGAACTTGCGACCTTTGCGTCGCAGGCAACTGCTCGAACCACTCGGCCACCACGGCTCTTAACAACAAATATGTTCGTAAAAAAGCAAAAAAAATAATTGAAGAGCGATTAGCCGGTCTTTACGGTGTAGGAAAACATCGAGAAGAAACCTGCATACATTTGAGAAAACATTTAAAGATGTATGCAGGTTACCCTTGCATGAATCATATCGTACCACCGTGGCACCTAAAATATATTTCGTGCGAAAGTGGGTATGTGTGCTATCTACACACCTCTGCCTACCCCTTCGGGGACCCCTGTGGAAGGCGTTAAGAATTTATGTGTCCTCTTTATTTCGATGCCTGTCATTTAGGCATATTGAAATAATACGACTTTTACAGTTTACACGTAGCTTCCATAATTGGCGCGACAATAAATCTTGTACAAGTGTACTTTTCGTGCGACAAAGGGCGGCGTAATTAGTTACAAAGTACACATAAATGTCTTGAATACGTACCGTGTTTAAGTAGTCATTGGAATATATTGAATCAATAAAACAAGTCGTGATTTCACGTCCTAAGTTCACAGTTTGCATACAAGCATTTATATAGAAAAGAGTCGATTAAACATCAAACAGATGTTTGATTTAAAACAGGTAGTTCAGTACCCCTTCTGCAAAGTCCTCAATGGGGTGATAAGGGGTCGTCTGTTAATCACGTCGTGAGAAAGGGAGGCTTCCCGCAAGGGTCCAGGAAGGGGTAGACAGGATGCCTGTGCATCATATCACAATGTAATGTAGTATAATTTTCTACCATGATCTGTCAATTCTTATCCGCGAACGCAACAATATATACATACATACATACATATCATCACGCCAAGTCCCTAACGGGGTAGGCAGAGAGTATAGAGCGCCAGTTCTCTCTAGACTTACATACCTCTTTCGCTTCGTCCACATTCATCAGTCTCTTCATACATGCTCGTCGTTTTCGAGTACTCTTAACGTTCCCGTCCTTCAGAGTCCGATCTATTTGATCCAGGTAGTTGGAACGTGGCCTTCCTCTGCCTCTTCTTGCACACACTTTTGCTTTGTATATCTGTTTCGTCAATTTTTCTTCATTCATCCTTTCTATGTGTCCAAACCAACGTAACGTGCCTTTCTTCATCAACAATATATGGAACGTGATTTTGGATACTGGCTCCCCTGTGTAGTCAAATATGAAGAAAGATACTTCACATACCTAATACGAATATTATAAATCCGAAAGTTTGTTCTCCTTTCACGCAAAAACTACTGGAAGGATTGGATGAAATTAGGTAAAGATATTTTATAATATATATACAAAAAAACTGATTTCGCTCGCGTGGGGTTTCTCTTGCTAATTCTAGATTAGTATTTATAGATATTACCAGATTAATATTTTATTCCTCAGATTAGCGTTGTTAAAGTAAACAAACTCTGACTTAAGATAACACTATATTCTACGCAGACAAAGTCGCGTGCAACCGACAGTAGTGAATAAAGTTCCATTTGAGGTGTGAATTACTCGGTAGATATCGCGTGTCGACAGCGGCTAGTTTATCTAAGGGTCAACAATTACTTACACAAACAAATTGTACCCGTATTGATAATTTTACTGTACTGTGACTAACTTTATAAGGGTACTAGCGGTCCGTCCCGGCTTCGCACGGGTGGACATATTTTTTTTTATAAATGAAAATATATATACACATAGACTATACGCCACTCAGGGTGAATGTAGCTTTCCAATGGTGAAAGAATTTTTCAAATCGGTCCAGTACTTTTTGAGCCAATTCGTTACAAACATACTTACATACAAATCTTTCCTCTTTATATAATTAGTATAGATAACTAAGGGATCGTAAGGTAATGTAATCGATTGGTGCACGTGTTCACCTACCACTGTTGAAATCCGTTTCTTCTTCTTTAAATCCCTACCGTGTTTAGGATATCAGGTTATTCAGTCACTAGAATTATATCCTATAACATTTTTGTCAAGAGATAGTATGTCGTATCATCACCCAAGTATCTAATGGGATGAGAATAGAGCGCCACATTTTCACTTACGAACCTCTTCCGAGCAACTCGTCACCTCTGGGTCGCTACCCAACTTAGATCTTGGGACTTTGGGTCTTCAGTTCTTTTTTGCACCACGGCCTTTGGTCGTGACACTAAGACGGCAAATAAGCCCGTAGCCCACCTGATGGTAATCGGTTACCGCCGTGTACAGACGCTTGTTCTGTATAGCGCCTATTAATACCCAACCCTACCTAATATTGATTGTGCGTCGACGTAGCCGGAGAACATTGGCAATCGTGTCAATTTCCTCCGCTTTCCAACAATCATGTCCCTATCAACGAATATCCGTTCAGTCACAGAATAGAGGTATTTGTGATTGACAGCTACGCTGATTTATCTATAAATGATGTTTAGTTTACCTCAGAGAAGAATTTCAAAGACGTACATACATCACGCCAAGTCCCTAACGGGCTAGGCAGAGAGTATAGAGCGCCAGTTCTCTCTAGACTTACATACCTCTTTCGCTTCGTCCACATTCATCAGTCTCTTCATACATGCTCGTCGGTTTCGAGTACTCTTAACGTTCCCGTCCTTCAGAGTCCGATCTATTTGATCCACGTAGTTGGAACGTGGCCTTCCTCTGCCTCTTCTTGCACACACTTTTGCTTTGTATATCTGTTTCGTCAATCTTTCTTCAAAGACGTATGTATGTATAATAGTCGTGCTTGAGTACATTAGCACCTAAAACATATATTATACGCAAATTGGGTGTATTGGGTTACTGCCTACACACCCCTGACTACCCCTTCGGGGACCCTTGTAGGGAGGCGTGAAATTTCCTATCATTTGAAATGATGTGAATTAATAAATAGTCATAGGAACGCTTTATAAAACCTGAAATTTAGAAAAAGGAGACTGGTGTCACGGATTAATATCTTAGATCACGAAAAATTCCACGAACGCGAGAGAGCCCGCGAACAAAAGCTTATACCTTATAGAGAAATAAAATCCTCACGCCTTCCCACAAGGGTCCCCGAAGGGGTAGGCAGAGGTGTATAGGTAATACCCACACACCCACTTTCCGCCAGAGGTATATTAGGTGCCAACGTGACAGATGGCGAGTCCATCGCCGTTACTCAAGCACGACTATACATACGCCTTTGAATTTCTTCTCAGACGTATGCAGGCTTCCTCTCGATGTTTTCCTTCACCGTAAAGCTCGTGGTGCGACAAATCACTGTACTTAAGTTTAGAAAAACTCATTGGTACAGTCGGGTTTCGAACTTGCGACCTTTGCGTCGCAGGCAACTGCTCGAACCACTCGGCCACCACGGCTCTTATAAGAGAAATAAAATAATGTTGTTTTGTAAAAATGACACGATGTTCAAGTTGTCACAACTTAAAGCATCAAGGTGATCGCAAAAAGCGTCAATATGAAAAGCCGCTTCGCTAAGCCCAGCCAGGACGTGTGCAACAGTGCATTAGCTTAACAATAACTTAAGCACTCGCCTTCATCGGCTGGCTTACTTAACATCTCATGCCTCGTTCACACGACTTGCTATTCGAAGTTAGAGCTTAAATAAAAGTACATTCATTTGAATTTAGTTTTCGAACAAAAAGTGAGCGTTATATATATGTTTTCATAATTGAAATCTTTCTTTTATTTACAACTATTAATCTTATCGGTTTGTAGAATACGAAAGCGAATGGGAAAGCTAGGTCTTGGGCCTCCGAAGGGGTAAGCAAATAGCATCTTATTTTCGACACTGATATTATATTGGTATGTCAGTCAGTGTCAGATGGCCAATTTGTGAGCAGTAAGGCTTCGTGGAAATTCTTGTGGTATAGCGTAAATTTATATGTTACTCGAATGCAAACTTCGAACTTTATGGCAGATCCTCCACTCAAGGATACTCGAAACCGACGAGCATTTATGAGGATGGGTGGAGGTGTATGCCTAGATAAGGAGGAAGATGAAAAGATTCCTGCAGGGTCGGCAACGCTCAAGTGATACCCCTGGTGTTGCAAGCGTCCATAGGCGGCGGTAACCGCTTACCATCAGGCGGACCGCATGCTTGTTTGCCACCCATGTTGTATAAAAAAAAAAATGACGGTCGCTCTACTTTCCCTGCCTACGTCGTTAGGGTCGGCATGTGGTATATAATTAATTATTATTTTTTCATTCAACTTTGTATACATACAAATTAATTTTCATTAAATTGAATTGAATACTAAACAACTTGCTTGCAGTCAGGTGCAAGCAAGTTGTTGCCTCGTCTAAACGAACCATGGGTTTCCGTTATAATATATAATCGGCAACCAGTCTTGGTTGTTTTATCCGACCCTCGGGCGAGCATACGTTAGGTATTACTTACTGTATAATACATGTACATATGCCTTTATTTTATGACATTGTTCACCTATGCGCAGATGTGAAGGTACTTCATATTAATAACTAATTAGGATTTTGCGTACAATGACCACTTTTACCTCTGTAGCTATATATATCTTACGCTATATATTAGTCGCACCACGAGCTTTACGGTGAAGGAAAACATCGAGAGGAAACCTGCATACGTCAGAGAAGCAATTCAAAGGCGTATGTATAGTTGTGCTTGAGTAACGGCGATGGACTCGCCATCTGTCACGTTGGCACCTAAATATATCTCTGGCGGAAAGTGGGTGTGTGGGTACTACCTACACCTCTGCCTACCTCTACAGGGACCCTTGTGGGAGGGCGTGAGGATATATATTATGTTATATATCTTAAAGAGCTCTGGTGGCCGAGTGGTCCGAGTGGCGACTGTACGAGTTCGAGTCCCGACTGTACCAATGAGTTTTTCTGAACTTAAGTACAGTGATTAGTCACACTACGAGCTTTATGGTGCTTCTTACCTACATATAATACAGGTGTTTCCGATCAATGGTTTTCTTCATCGTTGAGTTGCACGCGATCACTCAAATCACTATACTTATAAAATATATATAGGCGTAAAATATATATATTCACACAAGGGTCCTATACTTATATTCTCTATTTCTAATATTTTTTTAAACTTCTCAATTACTCCAAAATGTTTTTTCTGAGATAAGATGAGAGATGTGAGAAAATGGGAGAGGCCTATATTACTTAATAAACTCTGCTGAATTTTAAATGAACAGAACGAAATATACGCGCCGATACATTTTGTTTGAACAATCGATTTCCTCGACTTCCGGTTGGCAATTGCAATTGCCCAAACGGGGTTGGTACACGGAAATTGACAATATTTTCTTTCAACCTCTCTTCAATTGATATTGGTATTGATTGACACGATTGTTGATTCAATACAAAGGTATTTTGTCTATGAAAATATAAAGTCGCATTATACAAAGCGTAGTTTACAAAAATGTTAAGTCCATAAAATTCAAAATGTTATACGGGATGTATGGGAAATGCACTCACCACCTGTCACGTAGACACCTAAATATGTCAGCGGAGTAAAAAGGGTGCCTATACACCTCCGCTTACTTATGAACGAAGGCGTAAAGATTCGTCTGATTTTAATTTAAAATAAACAAATATTCAGGTTTAAACATCAGAATTTAGCATTTCCCGAAAATGGCAGATGAACTATTTTCAAACTTCGTTTTCTTTATACCGCTAAGTTGGCAAACAAGCATCGGTCTGCCTTTACTGACCCAAATCCATACGAAAATACTAGATCAATGTCTTACTTAAGAGCCGTAGTGGCCGAGTGGTTCGAGCAGCTGCCTGCGACGCAAAGGTCGCAAGTTCGAGTCCCGACTGTACCAATGAGTTTTTCTGAACTTGAGTACAGTGATTAGTCACACCACGAGCTTTACGGTAAAGGAAAACATCGAGAGGAAACCTGTATACGTCTGAGAAGAAATTCAAAGGCGTATGTATAGTCGTGCTTGAGTAACGGCGGTGGACTCGCCATCTGTCACGTTGACACCTAATATACCTCTGGCGGAAAATGGGTGTGTGGGTATTACCTATATACCTCTGCCTAGCCTTTAGGGGACCCTTGTGGGAAGGCGTAATCAATATAAGACGAACAAACAAACACGGACATTTAAATTATTATTTATTACGAGGTACTATTACGAAGTAACAGAAGCAAAATTGCAGGCATAAAACTGCTACCTGTCAATCTAAATATTACCTCATAATGCCTTCGATAATTAGCGAACTTGATTGGAATAATTTAGCAAAAAACATTGACCATCCTTCTCGGTCAAATGGTCAGGTGGTCGTACATTTACCAGAGGTCCATGATGATGGCCACATGAGCTTACATTCATTTTAATGTCGCGTGGTAAGACAATAAGATGGTGGCATTTAGTAGGGCTGTCACATAACTGGTATTTATAACCTAATTCATTTATAAAATATTATAAAAAGCCGCAGTGGCAGAGTTTGAGCAGTTGCCTGCGACACAAAGATTGCAAGTTCGAATCCTGACTGTACCAATGAGTTTTCTGAACTTAAATACAGTCATCATTCACACCGCGAGCTTTACGGTGAAGGAAAACATCGAGAGGAAACCTGCATACTTTTGAGAAGAAATTCAATGACATAGCCGTGCTGGAGTAAGGACGACGGTCTCGCCATCTATCTCATTGGCACCTAAAATATGTTTCTCGCGGAATGTGGGTGTGCGGGTACAATCTATACACCTCTGCATACCCCTTCAGGAACCCTTTCGAGAAGGCGTCAGGATACATTTTATAAGCAGTTTTGAATCAGAAAAAAATATCTGCAGTAGTCACAGCCATTACCCGTTAACAAATAGATGCCAATCAGCCAAGCCCTAGAGGCTAAGCTCAGACACCAATTAAAACAAGTTTAAAATCTCGTTTCACTGACAAATTGCAATAAATAAGAATACTTAAATCCAGCGTATGCGATGCAGACCCTACCGTATCTTCTAATGTCTGACATACGTCATCTCTTAACGAGATTATTGCAAAGTTTTGTCTGTTTGTATTTTGACATGGATTTTTTTTCAATATTTTTATTTAATAATACAAAGTAATAATAGATATAAACTGCCTATAAATAGAATAAATGCCCCAAATCTGTGTCACGCGGAAGGGTGCCAAGAAGACTAGCGGCATTGCCACGTTGTATGGCAATGCTGATTCGCTGAGCGAAATATTCGCCAGCCCTCTTGTCACGGGAGGCCTTAAAAACAACATTAATTAATACATGTCATGACGCTCACGGGGTAAGCAGTACTACCTAAAAACCTCTGCCAACCCCTTCGGGTCCCTTGTGGGAAGGCGTGAGGATATAAATACCTACAAATTTTGCATCACAATCGTAATGGAATCGACCTCTTATTAATTACAATACAACTCTAAAACCAGTCTCTTGGGCCGTTTGACGTTTGATCTGATAGCGTGTTGCCATTTGAATAAAAAATGATAAGCGTGTGTTTTAATTGTGTTTATTTTTAGAGTTTATTTAAACAAATGTATCAACATTACCGAGCACGCAATCGTTAACCCTGCTGCAGATGTATCTCGGGATATTTGTGCATCTGTTTGCAACTTTGTTGATAATAACGTTTGTTGTTTGTCAGGAATTTTAACAACAAGACGACGATGAATGAATCTTTACACGTTCCCACAAGGGTCCCCGAAGGGGTAGGCAGAAGTGTGTAAGTACTTACACGACCACTTTTCGTCGGAGATAGAATATAAAGATGTATGTTGTCTGTGAGTCGTCACTTTGACAAACATATCTTCTCGTAAGTAAAATTGGTGAAAATAGTCATTAGATTCCAGTTAGTTTTATTTTAGAGCCGTGGCGGCAGAGGGGTTCGAGTAGTTGCCTGTGGAGTTCTGGAAACCTAACCTATCTTTAAGCCCTTAGGCTCTCCGAAGGGGTAAGCAGAGGTGTATTATATGAAAAAACTATGAAAAGAGGGTGTGTGGGTGTCGGTGACTTATACCTACCCACACACTCACTTTTCACCGGACATATATTTTCGGATTTCAGACAGATGGCGATTCCATCGTCTTTCTGAGGCACGCCTACAGAAACGTCTTTGAATTTCATCTCAAACGTATGCAGGCTTCTTCTCGATGTTTTTCTTCACCGTAAATCTCAAGTTATGACTAACCACTGCAAAAAAGTTTGGAAAAACTTATGGTACAATCGAGATTCGTGCTTCAATCTTTGTGTTGCGGCCAACTACTGTAACCATTCGGCCACCACGACTCTTACATCGCAGGAACACAATTTATGGCATCGCTAATAGAACAGCGGGAGGTAGGACCTGAACTAAACCCACAAGACTGCGAACTACCTCTTTAAGTAGGTACGCTATTAAATGTATGTCACTACAATGTCAATGCTTTGTATACTGGCCGTTTATAAACAAAAAAAAACTTTAAACGTCAAATAGATGTATAAACTTTTTGCAGAGAGATAAAGTCGTTTAAAATTTTTATGGTCTGTAGTTCCCCCGTAAGGAACTCGGCGTGATGATATGATTATAGGACATCGTTTTGAACGTTATATCGTTCACGTGTGAGTTGTAAACATACTTAGAGCAAAGTTACGAAATGTACTTAGTCTTAAGCTAACGAACTTCAAAGCCAAACTCTTATTTGCGGATCCTTTTGCCTTACTGCAGGTATCTTCAGACTTCATTCGCTTCCTTATTAATTAGTCTTATGAGTTTGAGTACTGCAATTAGGTCGTTATCATCTGTAGCAGGTATTCCAATAATAAGCAGGTCATACCGTTACTGTGCTTTACCTGTCAAAAGTATCTCATAAGAACATTCTCCATGCCCCATCAAGTCAACTCATTGTCCGGGCCACAAGCCCTACGCGGAACTGTATCAAACCGTAAATAAATCAAATTGACCCCAAAAATTCGTTCGCTTTCGGCAAATTTCGCCCATTATCGGATCGGTTCGCGCAAAAAGAGCAATTTGGGGCACGATTTTCGAGTTTTTTAAGCCGAAAAGTCCCGTAAGAGCTCGGCCCGACCTGATTGTAATTGTTGCTTTCATTGTTCTCTTCAAGATAAATGTCGGTACAAGCTTTTGTGTTTAATTAAAATTCTGCGCTCGCCCAGGGAATTTGGTTGGGGAAATGATATTTTAAACACAATGCTTGGAGCTTCAGATTTAAGGTTCGTGGATGGTTCAAATCGGGGATTCGTGACTGCATTAAACGGTATTTCGGGCTGTTTTGCTTAAAATCCACTCACCGAGTGCATTTTTAGCAAGACGGCGGTGAACACGATGAGAGCCATAGCAGTAACTAATATTAACAGATTGCCAATACTTAATTTGTGCCAATACCAAATTAAGTAACTATGATACTAATATACTATATGACTTCGATCGCTTACTTATATTATTTTGTTTTATCTTAAATTGATTTAGATGGCGTATTCAAACAAAATTTCAAAAAATTTCGACAAATTTCAAAAAACCAGATGACTTGTCTTATTCTTCCTTCAATCCATCAATCATCCTCATGAATTATTATTTTGGTGAAAACTACATAAAAATCCGTCACCGTATCCGTTCTATACGGGATTCAAATGAAATTCTGCACAGAGATAGAAATTTGACTGAATTCACACATAGGTTTTGTTTTGATACAATTTTACGTGGATGAAATCGCTGCGCAAAGTCTGATAATAATCGCAAAACATGTTGCAACTTGCAGAACAAGGAAGGATAATACAACTACACACAAGCTTCATTAAAATTCTCAACAAATCATTTATCCCGACGTGTTATGACGTAATAGAGGCAAGTCGGTCGCCCAGAGCGACGCTGGGACACCGCGCCATAGAAATTCTATGAATAAATTAGCTTCTGTCTATGTGAAAATTACATATCTTGTGCATACATAAACATGTGTGGATTTTGCTGTGCTTATGTATCTTTACGGCTTCCCCCAAGGGTCGCCGAAGGGGTAGGCAGTACCTAAACACGGAGGATGCTGGCCGGAGTGATTTTAGGAGTATGATACTATTTTACATACGTCTTAGAATTTCCTCTCAAACATATGCATGATAGATAAAATATACACATAAAACATCTTAGGAACAAATATTCGTGTTGATCACACACATATCTCACCTCGGCGGGAATCCGCGACCATAAGTTGCAGGCGAGATTTCTGACCAGTAGACCAGAGGGCTATAATATGGACAAAACATCCATCATACGTAAGCTTCAGACCGGATTTCTCAGACATCGTTAGAGAGTGGTTGATATATAAAAATAAAATGCAACCACGTGATAATGAAGACCACACAATTTTAATTACAGAATCAATTAGTTTTAATTAAAGACTAAAGTAAATGCCATTTGTTACAATCACTCAACTATCCTAATAGGATAATAAGGTAACGTTACAAATCATTTTACTATTTACAAATGCGTATTATTTTCACCGCGACAGTAGCGCCGCTCGCGGGCGTGCCCCGCAATTACGGCGGCCGACCATAGCCGAGTGCGCCCGAATTTGCCCGAGGCGTGACTTGATAGACGTTAATTGTTCCAGAAAGGCTGCAACAATTATCTTCACTTACTTATTGTAATTTTGTAGTGCAGTTGAGGTGTGCTTAACTGGTTTCTTATTTCAACGATTTTGCCCTTTTGAGATTACTGTAATATTAATTTGGACCAAAATTACGATATTAAACACAATGACGATACTTGTTACTCTTGTGTTCAGAACAATTTTGAGAAGAAATTCAAAATCGTTTGAGAGCTACGCTTGACTCGTGTGTGTTAGCATTTTATTGTAGCTCCGACGATAAGGCGTAAGTTGACTTCCCCCTCCCCCACTCTCCCCCCTCTCTTGTGTTACCGATTAGATTAAAAAATCGAATCGAAAAAAATTTAATCTGGAATGTCAACGAGAACTCGAGAAGCATTTTCACGAGGTTATTAACCCCGGGACATATTCAGGTGTCTTTCTTGTATATTATTTGCATGCATCATGCAATGATCCACCAACTCACAGACACGTTTTGTAAGAAATTGCATGTCAAAAGGGCCGCCATACAAATATAATGCGACTAGATAGAAATCATCTCAATAATACAGAATCTTAGATCCAACTTCAAAACCATAAAACTTACGTTCGTAATCACACAGGGAAACTAGTAAAATTACAATTGGAATAAAATTTAAATCGTTTTGCCGGCAAAGGGATGCTGTAAAAAACTCATTTTATTTGTTAAGGGACAGCTATACCGTTTTCATAGAGCTATTAAAGGCAAAGATGCTCCGAAGCATACCGACACTGCATCTATTTATAGTTTAATAGTTATAGTGTAGGCAAGGAGCTGAACATTCTTAAAAATAAAATAATAATATAATATTTTATATCCTCACGCCTTAGGCAGAGGTGTAGTACACACACACACCCACTTTCCCTTAGAGATTGGTGTTAATTTTAGGTGCCCACGTAACAGATGGCGAGTCCATCGCCGTTACTCAAGCACGACTATACATACGCCATTGAATTGCTTTTCAGACGTATCCAGACGAGTCTTTCTCTAGCATGATGATGCAGATCGTATTCGGGTTTCCTGAGACACTTAGCTAACTTGGCATATTTTCATTCACTTTTTCTTCAACAAGCGGCTTGCAATCATATAGTATGCGTGATAGTAAGAGTATACCGACTAGCGCTTATCATGCCAGCCAAATGGCGAGCCTATCGCTGTTTTTCAAGCACAACAATAGATAAGTAAGTCTTATAAAATCTTCTTATCGTATACAGATTTCCTCCTGATAAACAACAGTTAAACAACTCCACTGTAAAGTTCATGGTTTGGTTAATCACTATAGGTGCCTAAGCCGGGATTCCAACGTGCAACCTTTGCGTGACAGACTACTCGAACCAGTAGGCCCTCATGGCGATGTTCATTGATTTATTTTTTAATTGAATGAATAGTAACAGCTCCTAGACTATTGCAATGCATTGTTAAAAGTTATAGTAATTACTAATTATCGATAAAATTTTCCTGTTCCCAAGATATAAGATATGTCACGGATAAGTACTCGCTTTAGTGTTTATCTACTGTCTGTTGGATTTTTATTATTCACTAGTCGAGATTCTCGGTTTCACCCCTGTTAAATTTGATTATACATACGACCTCTTGGCTACAATTTTATAAACAGGATATCTAATAGATTTCTGTTTTAAGGTTTAAGGTCTTGTTAGGAGTTTTTGAGAGTAGTAAGTTCAATTAAATAAACTCTCCAGGTTTTATAATATTTATATATTTAAATTCATATATTATATTATCACGTCGACTCCCTCACGAAGCAGGCAGAGGGACTGTACCAGATTTCTCTTGACTGACAGACCTCTTTCATTTTATCAACATCCAACAATTTCTCAAGGTATTTTTATGATAACTGCGGTATTTTCTCATTAGCATTGGATAATTATTAGAATATTCCATAATCGAAATGGTCAGCTGAGAAAAAAGGACAGATTATCCTTTTCGAATCTGGACTGTGGTAATACCGCCTTACAACCGATCGGAAAATAACAAATTGTCCTCAAGAACTTAACAGGGAAGGGAATAATAAAATACCTTACGTTTAAGAACAAAAGACGTTTAATTTATCTCGTTCAGGCTGGTTAATGGAGGGAACATTCTTCAAAATGGCGTAAAGCATTCATTCTCGTTTAAATATAAATACTACGTTGCGTGGTACAAGGATTGAACATTGCAAAGAAATTATCTGCAGTGAGGATACGTATTCGTTTCGGACAATATAAATTTCTGTTGATAAATCTTCATGCAATCCTACAGGTGCTTTAACAAGATCTAAAGTTATAATAATAATAATAATAAATAAATCTTTATTGAATTAATTTATCAAGATAATAATATTACATGGTTTGGGATCTCTTCTTTTAAGTTCCAAGAACCTGTATTAGAAGAGCCCCCTCTCTTTCTGTGGTCTTCAATAAAATTAATACAATTTAGCAAATTGTGTGTGTGTGTGTGTGTGTGTGTGTGTGTGTGTGTGTGTGTGTGTGTGTGTGTGTGTGTGTGTGTGTGTGTGTGTGTGTGTGTGTGTGTGTGTGTGTGTGTGTGTGTGTGTGTGTGTGTGTGTGTGTGTATGTGTGTGTGTGTGTGTGTGTGTGTGTGTGTGTATGTGAGTGAGTGTGTGGGATGAGTGTCTAATGATTGTGTTATAAAGTTATACGTAGATACTGAATTATTTTTCGCTGGATATAAGGTGACCGCCTGGTCTAGTGGTTAGAGCCCCTGACTGCGAAAATTGAGGTGAAACGTGATTTGTACCTTAGTCTTGAATGTCCTCCGATGTATTTAGGTATATATATCTATCTTTATAAGTAAATATATCGTTCTCTAGTTACCATAACCACAAGCTTTGCTTAATTTGGGACGAGATCAATTTGTGTGGAATTGTATTTATTATTTAGGTGCCCATTCGACAAATGGCGAGATCGTCGCCGTTCCTAAACACTACAGTGTATGTACGATTTTGAATTTCATCTGAAATGTATACTTCACGATGATTGTCTTTATCAAGTTAGCTCTGAAGATTGTATATATATCCTCACGCCTTCCCACAAGGGTCCCCGAAGGGGTAGGCAGAGGTGTATAGGTAATACCCACACACCCACTTTCCGCCAGAGGTATATTAGGTGCCAACGTGACAGATGGCGAGTCCATCGCCGTTACTCAAGCACGACTATACATACGCCTTTGAATTTCTTCAGACGTATGCAGGTTTCCTCTCGATGTTTTCCTTCACCGTAAAGCTCGTGGTGTGACTAATCACTGTACTTAAGTTCAGAAAAACTCATTGGTACAGTCGGGATTCGAACTTGCGACCTTTGCGTCGCAGGCAACTGCTCGAACCACTCGGCCACCACGGCTATCGGAGACTTACAGAATTAGTCTGCTTAGACGTGCGTCCTCTAACTTTATTTCCTTTGTTGTAGGTATTAGCTTGTTGAAGAATTACTGCACTTCAGTTCAGGGA
This sequence comes from Drepana arcuata, assembly GCA_016069955.1. Lineage (NCBI taxonomy): Eukaryota > Metazoa > Arthropoda > Insecta > Lepidoptera > Drepanidae > Drepana > Drepana arcuata. Next base: position 40,094 of record JACCPG010011367.1, read on the forward strand.
CCACACTCGACGATATAAGAGTCAGCATTGTTCTTTGTTTTACGACTGCATTGATTTATACGTATTTTAATGAAACTGGACGAAAGCAGGCCTTAACTACTTTCAGTAGTACAAAGCTTAAGACAATTACTTTAACGGCTGTAAATTCCATTTGCAAACCATTCAAGCGCGAATCCGTTACCAGGAATATATAATGTAAACATAGTTACTGGGAACAGTTTGAAGGCAACCAAAGAAGGCGGTTTCAATAAGCAGGAGTGAATAGGCCCACAATAGACGACAATGGCCGATGGTGCAGTCGGCCTGTCTCGCAGATTTATGGTTCGTCAATCGGACAATAAATTGTGATTTTCGCATTTTCTCTTCACGACACGCACTGATGTAGAATGTAGCGTAGGGCGCTTGCAACTATCAATATTTGCTGAATATTTTTCACAGATTTTTTTTTTATTTTTCACTTTAAGTAGAAAATGGAATAACATGTTGTATTGAGTCGTGGTGGCCGAGTGGTTCGAGTGTTGCATGCAAAACAAAGATTACAAGTTCGAATGCCGACTGTGCCAATGAGTGTTTCTGAACTTAAGTACAGTGATTAGTGACACGACGAGCTTTACGGCGAAGGAAAACATCGAGAGCATACGTTTGAGGAGACACAGAGAAATGTTTGTCGGCTTTGATTAACGGCGATTGACTCGCCATCTGATACGTTTGCACCTAAAATATATCTCTGGCGGAATGTGGTTGTGTGGGTATTACCTTAACACCGCTTCCTACCACTTCAGGCATCATTGCGCCTTCACCACTAAGCTATAGCTGTGATTAATCACAGTGCTAAATTTCTGAGAATACTTAATGGTACAGTCGGTATTGGACATAGCAACGTTTGCCTTGCAGATGGCTGCACGAAGCACACGGCCAAAATGGCTTCGGTTTTCATAATATTTTTAATATATATATACTAGCAGTCCCGCCCAACTTCGCTTGGGTGAAAATTTAAATTGCCCGCAACACGATCGCAGCGCTGTCGGTTCCAATTGTGAAATCCAAACCATCTATCGACTCGATCTGTTAGAATCGTTTGGAGCTAACAGATAATTGTGACTGTCAAATAATTTGCAACAAACTAATATTGCGACCATGCATTGAGATGTAAGCTATTCTATCTTTCAAATTGGATCACCCTGCACACGGCGTGTGAATTTGATTAAAATCGGCTAAGTAGTTTAGGGTCCATCCAAACAACTTGACACGTAGTTTATATAATTATTAAGAAGATATATTTTCAAACGTATACATGGACGTTCTATCGGAACCGTCCCGCAAGCCACGTAGCCATTGTGCTGCATATAAGGGCTCAGTCCACCTCAATATTTTTATACCGGCTAGATGCCATTGTGGTACTTAGAACAGGACTGGTTAACTGTTGTTCCAAGGTTCCGTGTCAATTGGCTGAGCGATTACAGCTTTGTCCAACGTGCTGAATGCACGTCCATACCATGTTAGGTTAGGTTAGATAGATTAAAAAGATTGACAGAAATATTTAATTAACAAATATCATATCAACTACTTAATTAATAAACAAAAATGTAGGATATATTTTAGATGTAGTGACAAAAATTTTTAAAGGTATGCTGAGATGGTTTGGCCATGTCGAGAGAATTAATGTAGAATGATTGACGAAAACAGTGTATAAGGCGAGTGTGAATGAAAGTGTTGGAAGGAGTAGACCTAGACGGACGTTTCTAGACCAAATTAGGGATGTCTTGAAAAAAGGTCAGGTCAAGAGTACCCTAAACCGAAGAGCACCTATGAAGAGAATAATTAAAGTGGAAAGAAGTGGTCTCTGCCTACCCCTACGGGAAAGAGGCGTGATTATATGTATGTATATTGTTACACATAAATTACACGAAATTTACCCTTTTGGTATTACGGCCACCATGGCTTTTATGTTTTGACTAGTTGTGGTTGAAAAGTTTGGGTTGACTATGCATATTATGGACAGGACATTAACACTGCATGTAGACACATGCCAAGGAGCCAGTTGGAGTGCGTTTACAAGCGTTATCCACATGGAAATAATCATTTTGTTTTAACACGCAACGCGGATAAAGCTGGAGTTCCACTATGAGCGGGTAGTAGGTAATTTGTAAACACAACATACCTTATATAGTTTAATTACTAATAATACTAATAGCCCTGGTGGCCGAGTGGTTCGAGTAGCGACTGACTGACTGACTCAAAGATCGCAGTTCGAATCCCGACTGTAAAATGAGTTTTTTCTAAACTTAAGTACAGTTATAGTAATAAGTATAAGTACTTTAGAGAGCCGTGGTGGCTGAGTGGTTTGAGCAGTTGCCTGCGACGCAAAGGTCGCAAGCTCGAATCCCGACTGTACCAACGAGTTTTTCTGAACTTAAGTACAGTGATTAATCACACCACGAGCTTTACGGTGAAGGAAAACATCGAGAGGAAACCTGCATACGTCTGAGAAGAAATTCAAAGGCGTATGTATAGTCGTGCTTGAGTAACGGCGATGGACTCGCCATCTGTCACGTTGGCACCTAATATACCTCTGGCGGAAAGTGGGTGTGTGGGTATTACCTATACACCTCTGCCTACCCCTTCGGGGACCCTTGTGGGAAGGCGTGAGGATATATTATATTATTATTAAGTACAGTTATTAGTCACACCACGAGCTTTACGGTGAAGGAAGTGAAAGTAGTGTGCGTGCGCACTCATTGGCAATCAGCGTGAACAGACTTGTGTGATGTCAAGGTATGGGGATTAACTTGGAACTAATTGGATCTATTTTTGTGCTGCAGAAGCGGGCTATTCGTGCAATTTATAGCCTTAGACCTCGCGATTCTCTCAGAGAAATATTCAAAGAAATTGACATATTGACCGTGCCATGTCAATATATATTACAAAATGTGTTGTACATTAGAAAGAACATTGTAAAATATAAGAAAAATAGCGACTTGCATACATTGAATACACGTAATAAAGATAAACTCCTTGTTACCTTCAGCCAGATTACTGCTAGATTGCACCTTTAGCTAGATTGCATAAAACTACCAACTCATTTGTTGGGCAAGGTATACGCTTTTTAATAAGCTACCGCAGAAAATAATTGAATTACCTTTTGTAGAGTTTAAAGCTGTCATTAAAAGTAAATTAATACAAAAAGCTTATTATACAATATCAGATTATTTGAATGATGGCCATACATGGCAATGAATTGCTCCTCTTATACAGAGTTTATATGTTATTTAATCTTTTCTACCCCTACGTAAAAGGGAACAAATGTTAAAAGAGAAAACCGGGGAGTTTGTTTCGCCGTTTCTTCTCCTGGCGGGTATTTTTCTTGGAAACGGTGGTAACTTTAGTTTTTGTTAAGTATATGACGTTCAATAAGTGTTCCCTGTGTCCCTTACGTTGAATAAAATATTTTGATTTTGATTTTTTGACTCCCCGTCGATGGCGTTTCGACTCTGCATATTATCTCCGCTTATCGCTCCCCGCTATCAAAGACACGCGACCTTAGCCGGCATATAAGCGTTTACCTTTTAATTCAAATCCGATTGTTGTCTAATTTATGAGGCTCATTTGCGAGAAATACTCGAATAGGTAAAATAAGGAAGACAGTACGCCTTTAATTGACTAATTAATGAGCCGATTGAAGAATTGAATCTGTCTCTAATGTATCCTTTTATTTTAATTGAGTGCCGGTGCTTTTGAATTGATAGAATGGCCTGTCTCTTGCACTTTGTTTTATCGAAGTGGGTTTTGTAGCCGAGTGTTTTAGAGCTTAACGTTTTCTGACTTTTATAATGATGTATATTCGTAGCTTGAATACGTTTGCATTTATAAATATTTTATAATTGTTATTATATTTACGAAAATATTATTATTAATAGTCGAGATGCGATCTCTTCGAAAAATGTGCGGCGTAACGATATTAGATCGAATCCGCAATGAAGAGATTCGCAAATCAACTGGCGTGAATGAGGGCGTGATTGTAAAGATGAAGAAAGGCATGTTACGTTGGTTTGGACACATAGAAAGGATGAGTGAAGAAAGATTGACGAAACAGATATACAAAGCAAAAGTGTGTGCAAGAAGAGGCAGAGGAAGGCCACGTTCCAACTACCTGGATCAAATAGATCGGACTCTGAAGGACGGGAACGTTAAGAGTACTCGAAACCGACGAGCATGTATGAAGAGACTGATGAATGTGGACGAAGCGAAAGAGGTATGTAAGTCTAGAGAGAACTGGCGCTCTATACTCTCTGCCTACCCCGTTAGGGACTTGGCGTGATGATATGTATGTATGTATGAAAATATTATTCAACCGAAAGTACTCGAAGGCGGCAAGCATGTATAAAAAAATTTTCCATCTTTTTCTAAACTTCAAGTGGGTTTGCAGCTTTCTGGATACTCCTTGAAGTCTGTATTATTATATGGTTGGATTTATGCATTATATATATTTATGTATTTATATTTACTTTATATTAATATGCAGGTTTCCTCTCGATGTTTTTGATCACCGTAAAGCTCTTGGTGTGACTAATCACTGTACTGTAATCACTGTTCAGAAAGACTCATTAGTACAGTCGGGATTCGAACTTGCAATCTTTGTGATACCTTTGAAATATTAGTTATCTCACGAGAAGAGCCGTGGTGGCCGAGTGGTTTGAGCAGTTGCCTGCGACGCAAAGGTCGCAAGTTCGAATCCCGATGGTACCAATGAGTTTTTCTGAACTTAAGTACAGTGATTAGTCACACCACGAGCTTAACGGTGAAGGAAAACATCGAGAGGAAACCTGCATACGTCTGAGAAAAAATTCAAAGGCGTATGTATAGTCGTGCTGGAGTAACGGCGATGGACTCGCCATCTGTCACGTTGGCACCTAATATACCTCTGGCGGAAAGTGGGTGTGTGGGTATTACCTATACACCTCTGCCTACCCCTTCGGGGACCCTTCTGGGAAGCCGTGAGGATATATCTTATATAGTTATCTCACGTGTGATAAATCACTGTGCTTATAGACTTATCGGTTCAGACCGTCGGGTTTTGAACCTGCATTTTTCAGTTCAAAGGTGAGTACACACTCTCGGCCACCACGGGTCTATTATCCAGCTTTATTGCATTAAGGTGAGATCACACCAAATCGAAAACCAACATTAAAGCTTTTGAAATAAGAACCGACATCAATTATCCTATCACAATATCAGATCTAGCTTCCACTACTATAAAATGGCATGTACGAGAGAAGTTGTTCGGTAGAGGAGCGGCTTCGCAAAGACTGGTACAATATAATGCAACTTTACTATGGTGTTAATTCGCCAAGGCTTACACTATGGCAGCTGTGCGAATGTACAAAAGATATAGCCGAATGATACGTTAGGGCATTATGGATATTCTATAATAATATAAATAATAATATATCCTCACGCCTTCCCACAAGGGTCCCCGAAGGGGTAGGCAGAGGTGTATTGGTAATACCCACACACCCACTTTCCGCCAGAGGTATATTAGGTGCCAACGTGACAGATGGCGAGTCCATCGCCGTTACTCAAGCACGACTAAAAATACGCCTTTTGAATTTCTTCTCAGACGTATGCAGGCTTCCTCTCGATGTTTTCCTTCACCGTAGAGCTCGTGGTGTATATTCATGGATATTCTAATAAAAAATTGAAAATTATTACACCTTTGGCGTGTCCATCGCCGTTACTCAAGCACGACTATTATATACATACGCCTTTGAATTTCTTCTCAAACGTATGCAGATTTCCTCTCGATGTTTTTCTTTCCCATATAGCTCGTGGTGTGACTAATCACTGTACTTAAGGTCAGAAAAACTCATTGGTACAGTCGGGATTCGAACTTGCGACCTTTGCGTCGCAGGCAACTGCTCGAACCACTCGGCCACCACGGCTCACTGATTTCAATTATGTTCGAACTAATTGTATTAACTGATTAAATCCGGGCGTGGGTGTATCCACAGTATTCTAACAGAAGAAGGATGTGCGTGCGACGGGCTGTAATACACTTGATATTTTCTTTATCAAAGTTCTCAGGGTTTGAGTCATCGTATAATATTACTTGTCCGCGGATTATCTGCAAATATTACTGTTCTGTACCTGTTCTGAGGTTTACTGACAGTGGGCTGGTTCGTATTGTCTACGAGGTTTATTGAGGATATTTTATATTGCATTAAAGTCCAGCCGTGGTGGCCTTAGTTCGAGTAGTTGCCTGCAACCCAAAGATAGCAAGTTCTAAATTTTACTGTACCTGCGGTTGTACTGTACTGTGTTTTTTCTGAACTTAAGTACAATGATTAGTAACGAAATAGTAGAAAAGAAATTGAGTAATGTATTTATTCATTGGATTTACACATTCATTGGATTGGGTTCTAACCGGAATGCGCCGAAGCCAGTAAATAGCTAATTTGAAATAAAAATTTGGAATTTTAATGGTGGGCGGAAAAATATAGACGAAAATCTAGAAAACTACTTAAAAATCTGATATATATACATAAATAATGTGAATTTTTCAAGAAAAAAAATTAGAATTTCAATTGTGGGCGGAAAAATATGGTCAAAAGTATAGAAAACTACTTAAAAATCTAATTCTTCTTCTTCTTAAAGTGCCACTCCATTACTGGAGGTTGGCCGTTAGCTCGGAAAACATCTCTCTGTCTTGAGCCATCCGGAATAGTTGCTCTGCACTGCTGATTCTAATATCTGTACTTAAATAATGTGAATTCCATTACAAAATAGTATCAAAACTTGCTAGTAGTAATAATTCGTTAAAAAAAGGATTTAACAAGACATATTAAAAGAAGCACCCGTTTTATGGCTCTGAAAATCATTTTCATTTAAAACCCCACATATTACCTACACTATAGTTTGGGGTATATATATAATATCTATATTTTACTTTCTGTTAACGATGCCCTACATGTTACAAGGGACAGGGTAGGCAGAGGTGTACATTTCTCCTAGAATACGTCCTATATCTCCTTTGATGGTTGTCGTAAAGATTTACGATTCTCTTCTAAAACTAACTATAATTGAATAGGTCGAGTATTTGAATTTATAATCTCGACTTGAATATTATAATAAAGGATGTGATTGTAAAGATAAAGAAAGACATGTTACGTTAGACATACTAGATGAGATAAATGGAGAAAAATTAACGAAACAGATATACAATGCGAAAGTGTGTGCAAGGAGAGGCAGAGGAATACCACGCTCCAACTACCTAGATCACATCGATCGGACACTCAAGGATGGGAACACAAGGGTACTCGAAATTGGCGAGCATGTATGAAGTCTGATCAATGTGGATGAAGCAAAAGAGGTATGTTAGTCTAGAGAAAACTGGTCTGGTCAAAATCAAAAATCAAAATCAAAATATTTTTATTTCACATAGGCCCAAGTGGGCACTTATAAAACGTCGAAAAAGAAGCACGGTTCGGGTTGGTCGCTTCCATGGAGAAGAACCGACAAGAAACTCCATGGTTAAAAGTCCGCTCTAGTCTCCCTGCCTACCGTTAGGAACTCGATGTGGTGATATGACGTAAAATAAAATCAAATATACTCCACTAATAAAAATAACTATTGATATGACACACAATTTATTGCATTTAAATTATCTTCAACTACCCACGCTTGCGATTAACGCAAAATGTATTTTCGTTTTATATATGCCTTAATATTATAAATGCAAAAATAATCACATGTTTCAATGTCTTGGTAGTCAGCTTCTGTAAACAAACAGACGCTGCTACTTTTTAACTATTTTATTTACTTTTTTTAATTTCAACAACAGTACATTAATTACAAAAAAGTTGTATTACATATTTCCACACAAAGAGGTCTAATATATGAACCAAGAATAGGTATGTATATACTATACTCGTACTTAGTAATTAAGTATATATTATTTTTTATAAGTATTATCGAATTAAATTAAATGGTAAAAAAGAACTGACAATAAATTAATGGTAATCTTTAGTCCGCAGCTTTGCTCCCGTTAACCTATATGTTATCAGATATGAATAATTTTATACTGTAATTGAATTAATAAAAAAAAAATATGTTTCAGTCGGAGTTCGAACTGCGCTCGAACTTACACTTGCACTTGGCCACTACGGCTCTATTTTTAAGTATCTTCAACATATTCGTATTAATAATACCATCAAAGATATTTTGAATGTTTCAATTACTATATGAAAATTGAATCGTAATTGTTTTTTGCAATGCACTGCTTCGTGGGAAGCAATATTGATTAAATTAATAATTAATATACAACACTGTCACGACAAATACACGATCTAGTAGTTGCACACTTCATACAGTTATATTAAACGAGTAACTTATTTATAACATGCATTTAGTTCAATCCCAAAAGCACAGAAGTCAGAAGAGAACCTAACTACCAATTACAAAATAAAAATTCGGAATTTAAATTGTGGGCGGAAATATATAGAAAACTACATAAAAATCTAATATGTATACATAAATAATGTGAATTCGATTACAAAATATTATCGAAATTTACCAGTAGTTCCGATAAAGAAATGATTTAACATGACATGCTAAAAGCAGGAACCGTTTTATGGCACTGAAAAAAATTTTCGTTAAAAATCCCACCTATAACACCATAGTCTGGGACTATAAATATCTTAAAATAATATATCCTCACGCCTTCCCACAAGGGTCCCCGAAGGGGTAGGCAGAGGTGTATAGGTAATACCCACACACCCACATTCCGCCAGAGGTATATTAGGTACCAACGTGACAGATGGCGAGTCCATCGCCGTTACTCAAGCACAACTATACATACGCCTTTGAATTTCTTCTCAGACGTATGCAGGTTTCCTCTCGATGTTTTCCTTCACCGTAAAGCTCGTGGTGTGTCTAATCACTGTACTCAAGTTCAGAAATGCCTGCGACGCAAAGTTCGCAAGTTCGAACCACTCGGCCACCACGGTTATAATTATCTTTCTGTTAACAAAGCCCTATATGTTACAAGGGACAGGGTAGGCAGCAGTGTACTTAATTTCCCCTTAGGGAAATTAAAATTAGATTGTTGTCGCAAATTGGCAGTGAGCGAGAAGCAACGTTGATTAAAATAATAATTAATATACTACACGACAAATTAACAAGATGACGAATGAAGAATTTCTTCTCAAAAGTATGCAGGTTCCTCACAATGATTTCCTTCATCGTATAGCCGTGGAGACGATGAGTAGTCACCGGAGTGTAACTAATCATATTGGACCACTTGGACTACCATGGTTCTAGTACTAGAGCCGTGTTGTATCCACACAGTATTTTGTTGTTGCATATCGATAGCATTACTCAGATGCGTAACATTTTAATTTCACCTACGACCTAAGCTCACGATCTAATTATGAGTGTCCTAATTATTCATAGTTTTTATTAAAATTAACATAGAACTGTGTACAAAATTAGTTGTGTAATAAAAGCTATTATTTCTGATCATGTTTGCGTCCTATTACAACATTTTGGATCATTATACTTTTAATTAGGATTCACGCTGGGTTGCTGATTGAAAAATCTCTCGTGTGCTTCTAATAATATATTGTTTCGTTTGTTTTTTAAAAAGCATAAAGTTATTTAGTTCCGGCGTTTTGTTATCGTCTTGTCTTATATTTGGGCTGGCTTATATTTGTGTTAGTTAATTTATAATATTCATGTTTAATTTAAGCGATTATCGACCTTATTAAGACTCCTATAACATGCTTGTTGGTGATAATCGAACGCTCAAGGATGGGAACGTCAATATCTCTCCTAACCGGTAAGCATGTATGTAGGGACTGAAATGCGTAGATTAAGCGAAAGAGGTCTGTAAGTCCAGAAAGAACTGGCGCTCTACTCTGTCTGTTATTCCTTGAGGAACTCGACGCTATTATATATATGTATGTTGGCAAATAATATACATACTTTATACTTAGCAAGCTGTGATGTAAAAGTTAATTAACGACTGTACTAAACATTGTTCTCGGATGGAGGGGTCTGTTGTAAATAAGGCATTATCTATAATAATAACTCGGCTTCGAACTGAACAATACGCGGTGAACGTAGGCGGCGGATGCTATCAAAATTACCTATATAGAGATGATATAACCGTCAAGCTAAAGCCCACTTTGCTCGCAAACGCCGGCCCGTGCCGATCCAGACGCAAATCTTGCCCAAAAATATTTAAATAAAATTACCAGTCCAGCCCAGTTCCCCTGCTTGCGATCTAGCAACGCCCTAAGCCGAGGTCCATACCCCACAGGGGGTGCCCTTAGCTGTGTTTGCTTAGCACATAACAGTGCTGGTCTCGCCATTGCCCGGTTAAGTAGCATTAGTTCCCAAAACTGATGCTACGAAAGACAATAAAAAAAATAAGCTCAATGTAATAATATAAAATTGGTTTTATCTACGCTACATACGTTTGTATGACAACATGGTAGGCAGAGAGAGTAAGACCCCAGTTATCGAGACTGTTAAACACCTCTCACTTCATCCACGTTTATCAGTCTCTTCATACTGAAGACCACGCAACCTAGCGAGCATGTATGTAGAGGCCGAGCGTATACAGACAACTCTCTTTGCCTACCCCGTGAGGAGCTCAGCGTGATGATATATATGCATGTATATATTTATATAGATATCTTTTTCATTGTAAACATGAAATTAAATATATATATATTTTTCCAGATTGTTTGTAGCCGTGGTGGCCGAGTGGTTCGAGCAGTTGCCTGCGACACACAGATCGCAAGTTCGAACCCTGACTGTACCAATGAGTTTTTCTGAACTTAAGTACAGTGATTAGTCACACCACGAGCTTTACGGTGAAGAAAAACATCGAGAGGAAACCTGCATACGTCCGAGAAAAAATTCAAAGGCGTATGTATAGTCGTGCTTGAATAACGGCGATGGACTCGCCATCTGTCACGTTGGCACCTAATATACCTCTGGCGGAAAGTGGATGTGTGGGTATTACCTATAGACCTCTGCCTACCCCTTCGGGGACCCTTGTGGGAAGGCGTGAGGATATATATTTTGTTTTATTTTATATGTTTTATTTCATGCTCACAGCTCCATATATATCATACCAAGTAGTATTTGTAATAGCAAGTCTGATTTAATTGTGTGTAGCGTTAATTGGGCATTCTCCAGTAATATTGGCGTGCCCTCTCTGGCCTGCTGTTAACTACAGCCTTCGTCCACCCATCCCCTTTGTCATGGCAAATAACGCGGTCGTTGGGAGGATCGGATTATTGACTTGTTCGCTTTTATTTGTTAGCAAACACTGACCTGTGATATAGGTAATTGGAAATTATTGAGGGTTGTCACCAAACTTTATGATTATTTACAGGAAGCCTGATGACTTGAAACGCCTTCTATGTAAATCCTACCGAGTGGAGTCGCGTGGCAACATACGTCACCGAATATTATGACAGGGGCAATAAAGAGGAATGACACTCTACTTTAACTGCCTACCTGGCATGGAACTCGGCACACAACTATGATAACGACAGTTGATCCTGCGACCTCAAGCAACGCAATAAGGACAGTAACTCGGCTACCAAGCCATCACGTGAGATGCAACAATGTTGATTTTATCATGAGATGTGAAGAACAGATAATGTAAGGAACCGTATCAAACCGTCTCGCAACACTGCCAAGGATACACTTTTAAGCTTAATCTTAAGTGCTACCGTTAAGACAATGTCTGCGCAAGACAATTTCAGAAAACAACTCGCTTTAGTCATTCTTTGAAACAAAATAATAATAATTATATGTTGCAATAAGAAGAAGCGTTATCAGAAGTATGAGCAAAGCTACCGAGCGCAACACTATTATATCAAGCGCGTTGTCACGACTTTAACTGAGCAATGAAAACACGCTGTCCATTGCATTTTTGTCTTCCACAACATGTTCTTGATAAGATGTTTAGCGTCGATGAACGGCATGTGAGGCGATGATGTAGCTGAGGTGCTCAGCGTAGCTATGTCAGACCGGGAACCAGTTAGGCAAATTATCTGCGAAGAATCAGTGGCTCCACCTGCTCAGGACTTGCAGTCTTCATTTAGTTTTGTTTGTGTTGGGATGTTGTGTGACTGATTAGTCGATTTATTATTGTTCTTTAAACATGGCTTCCATCTTAAGATGTACTTTTATTTGTGAATATATGCAAATGAACCGATTCTAGTTTGATTTTGTTACTAACCGTCTGGTTAGATGGCAGTGGTCTGTGATATTAGTCACAAGTTTGAGCCCCGTTGCTATTTTTGAGATGAATGAAGGAATGAATGAGTATCGAAGTATACAAAATAACTGCTCTATATAGATATATTTGTATTAATTAAATATAATATAAATTTGACAATAAATATAAATTCTCACGCCTCCGAGTCAGTCATGGGCGTGACAGATGACAAGTCTCAGCCTAGCCCATCAAGGTCCTTGTGGGAAGGCGCCTATTACTTACGGTAACTGCTTACCATTAGGGTTTCAGTCGATATATTAATAGTTTAACGTTTATTTAAACGGCATGTAACACTACACTTACCAGGCAATCTCGACAGGAAGGTAAGTTTAAGTAATTTTAGAATGTTGATAACTATCTTAAGTGATATTAAGCACTTATTATGTGACATAGGGTGGGATGCAGTGACATTTAAGCATAGATTACATAATACATAGACTGTAAGTATGTGTCAGCCGTGGTGGCCTAGTGGTTCGAGAGTAACGGCGATGGAGTCGTCATCTGTCACGTTGACACCTAAAATATATCTATATAGACACATTTAAAGCGAAAGTGAAGCAGCTTTACTTCCAACATGCAGAAACTGAATAATATTTATGTGTATTATATGATATTTATATATATATTATATATATATATGTACATGTATTATAAGTAGATTTATTCGTATTTATACATTATCTATTATATAGTTAGATGTATGATATTATTATATATTATATTCCATAGTATATTATAATAATATATAAAGAATTTATGTTTATATTTCCTAACTATTTATTTCTTTTATAGCCTGCCATGCCTATCTCTGCATCACCCAAAGGTTAGCTGGTAGAGAATGCCTTCGGCATTAAGTTCGCCTTAGCAAAATGTTTTGCAGGAAGTTTTAATAAATAAATAAATAAATATCTCTGGCGGAAAGTGGATGTGTGGGTGCTACCTATACCTACAAGAGGAAACGGCGTGAGGATATTATATATATAAATAAAATATATATTATATTAAGCTTATATTATTCTCGTAAATGCTAATGCTTGTGAGGACATTTCTCCCTGATTGACGTAAAAAATATTGAACAGAATTCGATGAAATTTACCACAGTGGTAGATTATTATCTGGATTAACATCGGATGTTCTATGCCAGAAAACTAAATGTAACGAACAGTAAAATAAATTTTACGTGGGCGAAACCGCGAAGCACTAACGTGTTTAATTATACACTTATACAAGTAGCTCATTGTGGGCTGGCGATTAGAAGCTGAGCCATTTCTAGAAATGCATCGATTATATCGACTCTAAGCGCGGCTTCCACCGGAAGCGAGATAATATTTAATTGGCGTGAAAACTCAATAATTGAAGATAAAAATCAACTATACTGCAGCTCTAGAGGCAGAGCAAACCAATTACTGCGGCAGTGTGGCACTACGCATCCGAGCGCGGTCGCCACTCGCAGGGCGCTAGTGTTGACCTACGCAGTTTAGTAAGTATCGATAAATTATAATTATTTCATTATTTGTGGTTCGACGTTGCCTGTAACGTAAAGATAACATCGAATGCCGACTGTACCAATGAGTTTTCTGAACTTAAGCACAGGGATTAACACAACACGAGTTATACGGTGAAAAAAACATGGTGAGGAAATCTGCTTACGGTTAAGAAGTAATTCAGAAACGTATGTAATAGTCATACTTGAGTAACGGCGATAGACTTGCCATCTGTCACGTTGGTACCTATTATATATCGGAAAAGTGAGTGTGTGGATTATGGAAAGGCGTGAAGATATATTAAATCACGCCTTCCAATAAGGGTCCCGAAGGGGTAGGTAGGCAGTATAGGACTACCTATACTGCCTACCTACCCCTTCGGGACCCTTATTGGGTACTAACCCAAACACCCACTTGTGACAGATGTCGCCATCTGTCACGTCCATCACCGTTACCGTTATAAGGGTCCCTAAAGGGGTGGGCAGAAATGTATAGGTACTACCCACACACCCACTTTCCGCCAGAGATATATTCGAGGTGCCAACTTAACAGATGGCGAGTCCGTCGCCATTACTCAAGCACGACTGTAAATACGCCTTTGAATTGCTTCCCAGACGTATGCAGGTTTCCTCTGGATCTTTTCCTTCACCGTATAGCTCTTTCGATCTTTGCGATCTTTGTGTCGCAGGCACACAAACCACACGGCCACCACGGCTATGGGATTTATTAATATTACAATTATCGACGTCAATCATCGATATCCCCGCGTTACTATGAACACACATGTGGTTTTTAGCAGGCACTGCACGGCTCTAACAACTCATTAGTCGGTCTGCTATCATCGCTCGCTTTTATTTGTAGCGACCACTGTCCGAGGTTAATTGTTTTAATTCGACCTGAGTTTATCCCGTTTTTTGGCCAAGCTATAAAACTATGGCTTATCAACCACATTTTATTGTCAGTATGTAATAGTTTGCTTTTTTATTATTCTAAAATTTACGATTTGACCTGACTGCACGGGCGGAATCCTTTTAATTTAAAATATGCGAATGTTCATGAGCATCTTTGTTCCTTTTTAATGCAAGAACTACTGAATGGAATTCGATTCGATTCGAAAATATGCAGAGTAACGATATTAGATCGAATCCGCAATGAAGAGATTCGTAAATCAGGGACGCTCAAGGACGGGAACGTTAAGATTACTCGAAACCGACGAGCATGTATGAA
The DNA here is from genome assembly GCA_016069955.1 of Drepana arcuata. Taxonomy (NCBI): domain Eukaryota; kingdom Metazoa; phylum Arthropoda; class Insecta; order Lepidoptera; family Drepanidae; genus Drepana; species Drepana arcuata. The sequence continues at coordinate 55,100 of JACCPG010011367.1, forward strand.
GAGACGTGATGAATGTGGACGAAGCGAAAGAGGTATGTATGTCTAGAGAGAACTGGCGCTCTATACTCTCTGCCTACCCCGTTAGGGACTTGGCGTGATGTATGTATGTATGGAATTCGATGCAATTTGGCATAGAGAATGCTACGATAGATTTCGATGAAACTTTACTGAGTATGTGCATGGATCCTTGGATTACGATTTACTGTTGGACGGTAGCTGCGTCAATTTGCGTCAAAAAGTATAAATAATACTGTAGGAGTTAGGAATATATAACATACCAACACTACACAAAACCGACCACTGTTCCGTCCTCGCCGGCGAGGCTCGACGCGAACAAGCCGTAATGTTCCCCCCCGACCCCCGCCGCAAACGCCGGCCCGCGCCGAGCCAGAGGCGCAAATCCCGCCCCCAAATAATATTTAAATAAAATTATCAGTCCAGCCCAGCTCCCTTGCTCGCGATCCAGCAACGCCCTAAGCCGAGGTTCGTACCCCACAGGGGGTGCCCTTAGCTGTGTTGCTTAGAAATAAAGTGCCTGGCTGGAGGCCTAAGTCTCGCCATTGACCGGTTAAGTAGCAAAAGTTCTCGGAACTCACGCTACGAGAGAAAATAAAAAAAAAAAATGGGAATATATTAGGCCTAGGCGGTCTAGAATTTCTTAAGAACTACAATTCTCCAGTACATATTATATTACCTATCTCTTGTACTTATTCTACGTAGCATGTTAAAGGATACACAAGCCATGAAAAGTAAAATAAATAAATAATACATTCTTTGGGAATTGGCTACAAAATGATTAACTTAGGATAATAATACTATTAATAGATAATAATATTAACACTATAGTGTGTTAATAAACACACCTAGAATGTATATTTAACAGACAGTAAAAACGGCATTAACATCAGTTTTTAAGTAAATTTTCTAGTTTATCGCATTAATACATGCATTTGTTTAAATTTTTTTGTATATCCGCAAATTATAACGTCTGGACATCTAAATTGAATGCACACGGTCTATTTTGGTGACATTGGCCTCAATGACCGCTTTGAGAATGTAGACGCTAAACTATTAAGAACTATTTAATGTAAACTTTTATAGACATTTCGATTTTAAGAATAAACATATAAATATTAATTAAAAATTTATACGAAGAAGACGCACGTACAAAATTTTATAGTTTATCATATATTTGTTAAGAGCCGTGGTGGCCGAGTGGTTCGAGCAGTTGCCTGCGACGCAAAGGTCGCAAGTTCGAATCCCAACTGTACCAATGTGTTTTTCTAAACTTAAGTACAGTGATTAGTCACACCACGAGCTTTACGGTGAAGGAAAACATCGAGAGGAAACCTGCATACGTCTGAGAAGAAATTCAAAAAGGCGTATGTATAGTCGTGCTTGAGTAACGGCGATGGACTCGCCATCTGTCACGTTTGCACCTAATATACCTCTGGCGGAAAGTGGGTGTGTGGGTATTACCTATACACCTCTGCCTACCCCTTCGGGCCCTTGTGGGAAGGCGTGAGGATATATATTATTATATTATTATTATTTTCATCTAGGTAGATCTACCTAGATGAAATAGATCGGACTCTGAAGGACGGGGACGTTAAGAGTACTCGAAACCGACGAGCATGTATGAAGAGACTGATGAATGTGGACGAAGCGAAAGAGGTATGTAAGTCTAGAGAGAACTGGCGCTCTATACTCTCTGCCTACCCCGTTAGGGACTTGGCGTGATGATATGTATGTGTATGTATTATTTTCATTGTATCCAAACTCTTCGTCTAAAAATTTTATGAGTCATTTAATAAATATTTAAGTTTTTTTTATATTCTACAGCGATATTTTTATTTAATATTCATAAACTAGCTTAAGACACTCGACGAACTCGCAAACTATTCAAGAAACGTTTGCATCAATATTCAGCAGATTTCCTCTCGATGTTTTATTTGACACTCAATGGTAACTACAATCGGGATTCGAACTTGCATTTTTCGCATCATAGACTCGACCACTAGACCAGCACGACACAATAAATGCGCAAATATCCCAACTATATATCGTAATCGTTATTTTATCGGCCGAATTACCAGATGACGCGCTCCGTTCACATAACAAAATATTCAACGTCGTGTAATGATACAATCACACAAATATTCCGAATATCGAGTCGAATCTTTTTGTATAACTATATGTTCTCGATTGCAGAATTAACACGTAAAGCCATGTTGGAACAAGACTGCAAGTTAAACCCGACTGTACCAAGAGATTTAAGACAGAAGAAAGAACCGTGGTGGCCGTGTGGTTCGACTAGTTGACTGTGACACAAAGATCGCAAGTTCGAATCCCGACTGTACCAATGAGTTTTTCTGAAATTAAGTACAGTTATTAGCCACACCACGAGCTTTACGGTGAAGGAAAACATCGTCGTCGTCATCGCATGCGTCTGAGAAGAAATTCAAAGGCTTATGCATAGTCGTGCTTGAGTAACGGCGATGGACTCGCCATCTGTCCCGTTGGCACTTCAAATATATCTCTGGCGGAAAGTGGGTGAGTGGGTATTCGTAGTATTATTGTTAACGTCTGCTAGCGTTCGAAGCTCGCGTGAACGATGCCATCGACTCGGCCGGGAATCGAATATATTATCTCGAGCGAAAGAATCCGCAGTCGCATAATTTGTAACAATATTCTTGGTGCGATATTGAACGCGACTTGTTTGAAAATCGTACTGCATTGCATTTTAAAACAAAAGATTCCAACGCATTTGTTTTCGTTTTGGTATTTTTAAAATAAATTATTCAAATATTTTTCTTCTTTTTCAAAGGGTCGTGACCTCCAAACTCGTGCATATCTTCGCCCTTCTATACTAGTCTCCTGTAGGGTAGGCAGAGGTGTAACAACCACCTCAATTCGCCCCGATACATTTACATAATAGATGGCGAGTCCTACCATCGGCGATATTCAAATAAAACTAAACTTACATACATATATTTTCTGGTCTGACAAGGGTCCCAAGTAGAGTGGAGTAGCACCCCCCACAAACAAACACACACATACAAACACGCACACACATACGCACACACACACATACATACACACACAGTTTTCGCCAGAGATATTTTGTTACGTGCCATTTCTCAAGAACGTCTATACCGACGTCTTAATTTCGTCGTTAATTTATTTTAGTGTATGTAGGTTAGAGCTCCTGCAAAACTTGAGATCGCGGGTTCGAATCCCGCTGAGGGCAGACCTTCTTATGTGTGATGAACACGAGTATTTGTCTCCAGTCTTGAATGTCCCATGTACTTTATGTATACATCCTTCTACATAAGTAAATATATCATTGTCTAGTTACCATAACAAAAGCTCGGCTTCATTTGGGACTAAGTCAATTTGTGTGGAATTGTCCCGAGGCATTTATTTATTTTATCGATTTTTTTTTTCTAAGCGCGTTATATGATTCAACACTGGACTTAATTGCTCATTAGTACTGTCGGGGTTCAAACTTAATCTTTACGGGCGACCAATCAAACCGATCAGTATAGCTTTACCTACCTATTTCATAGAAAGCTATCCCATCCCGAACATTATCATCAAAGCATTGAATAGCCGAAGCAAAGCAAACAAAATTGGACCACACGGGGTTAGAATCGAAGGCAATCACTGTAATGGGCGGAAGCATGTGATCTTTGTAATAGAACCATTGTCTACACCTGCCCTATGATTGCATGCTACAACCTGCAGGACGCGACTGGATTACGCATGGAGCATGAGACGAAAGGATCTTATGGACATGCCCGTATACTTAAATAACAATTAATTAGTATTTTTCAAAATATATTGTTTTTTATTTTTAATTAGGTTTTGGATTTTTCAGTATCTTTTTTTCTTTTATACTTATTTTAAAGTGAAAATTATTTGTATTTGACCGATCACTGTTAAATCCGCGGCAATTGGAATAGTATTTTTTTGTATTTTGATAATCATAAATCGCTCATTTTGATTAAGAAATACTATTTTAGACTCGATTTATAATTTAGCGGACTATTATTTTGAGAAATTTAAAAAATATTTTTTGTCATTGGGGATACCTACACTAAGTTTAAGCTTGGTACTTCATTTTTTTCCAGTAAATTTTTTGCCATTTTAAAATGGAAGGCTTCCGATCCGGGGATCCGATTCAGGCGGAAGATCTGGTGGATCCACGTAGCGTGAATGTGTTCATAAGTCGACTTCAAAAAAGAAGGGGGATTATTAATTCATATGCCATTTTTCTGTAGTAAAGGCCTTCGAGTGCGTCTGACTTCCATAAAAATAGCTGACTGTTCATAGGCCTTATTCTACGAAGCTACAAGTCGCAGAAGCTATCCCTAAAGAACTAACACACAAATAAATGCTCACAAATTAAAAAAACATATATATATATATATATAACAGGAATAAAAAAAAACACTTAGAAAAAGAACACGGTAAGTCAAACCGTAGACACCAAAACCTTTTTACGTTCCAATTTTTTTATTTAAAATTCGAATCTATATTCGAATTGCTACTATTAGCAAGGTTATGTCATTAGTAACCTGACCATAGTCTTAGAGCTGCAATCCTCCGCGAACAGATATCATCGAAGATTCTGTATTAAAACCTATCGTTTGATCAACAAATTACGCTTTTATGTACTGTGTATCCAACTGAGTTTTCAAAACATTCTAATACTATACTTTAATTAATATGTTCTGTATAATTCTTTATCTTTTATGTTATTTTAATGTCAATAGCTCCTGGAATCCGATAAACATATAAGTATTTTGAGTTTTTTTTTTCATTTGCGTGAAATAGATATTAATTAATTTCATTATTTATTCTGACTTGATAGATAAAGTAAAATATACTTATCTTTTTGATGTATAGCCAAATGACATTTACACAAACGTATTAGTATTAAATATATATTTTTTGAGAATTAAATCGAATAAATAATTAATTTAACAGCTTGATATAAATATCAAATAGGTACCAAAAAATTTAAAATATATAATACCATTATCATTATTATATGTTGGATATAGTATAAATTCGATTTCACTAATAAAATGGCTGCCTCAAATTGTTAAATATATAATTTCTTTCAGCCCTGATGGCACCATTAAATACTTCTTACCTGCTAACTCCGAAACTCTTTAAATACCTACATCAGATGATTGTATGTATACATTACACTAAGCTCCAAAGATAAAATATTCAAAGTCAACTTTAACCAGAAGATCCCCGTTCAATCTTATTCAGTGATTGATGACCGAGAGACCGAATGGATGACCGAATGAAATCGATTTAGTGAGCAATAGCGGCCATTTGCATGTGTATGGTGGGCGAAATGGCTATCTTTGGATACAGTCGATAAGCGTTTCACTTGTTCGCAAGTGAATTGGCTTTTTTATTTAGTAATAGGTTTTGTAAAGGGCTTAGAAAAACCAATCTCTTTAAAATCGTATTTAACACTCAATCATGCAGCGACGTTACATAACTGTAACACTTCTCACCAATTTAATTAATATAATAATTAAATAAGCAAGTATGATGCATTTTTTTTATGTGAATATTTTTTGTTAATAAAATAATCAAAGACATTTGATTTCATTAATCTAGTCAAAACGGTAGTCAAGTAATTTTGTTTTGCGTAAATTTGTAAATCAGAGATCCATTTCTCTTACCTTATTAGTACGTTTTACGTCTTACGTACGGTTTACGTAGTTACGCTTTATGTAAGTTTAATTAATGTAGAAGTATGTACGAATTTTTATTACTCAATCACGCTATAAAGTCATAACGAAATTTGCACAAAGATAATTTATTAGAACCTAGACTAGGTATAAAATCCAATGTTGCACAGGTGAAACCGCGGCACCGATATTAGGCAATAAAATTATATTCTTTTGTTATACTAAAAAGATGTACAATAAATAAAACTTTATACACTAAAGAGTTTTTTCAACGTAAGCTTCAACCAAACAGGCATGGGAAAGTGTCGATAGCTCGACAGTTAATTACATCGACAATTTACATGACGATTAGTTTAATTCGATTATGACTGAGCGTAGATCGTGTGAACGGCTTATGATTCTTCTGGTTATAAGTAAACGTAATTTGTACAATACCCGGAGAGACGGGATGGCACCTGAACGTAGGCAAGACTAGGCTCGTAAGACATGAACAAGTGAGAGTTTGTACTATATTAGTAAATGGGCCAAGTTCTGCAAGTGAAGAATGACAGGTTTTTAATTCTTTATTTATACCACACAGGTGGCAAACAAACATGCGGCTCGCCTGATGGTAAGCGGTTACCGCCGTTTATTGACGCTTGCAACACCAGGGGTATTGCTCGCGCGTTGCCGACCATGCAGGAATCCTTTTCCACCTTTCTAGAAGAACTCCATGCTGCACTCTCCAGGGAAAACCTCAACAGCGAGATCATTCCACAGTCTGAGTGTTCGGGGAAGTAAACTCCTTTGGAACCGCGCAGTGCGAGACCTTTGTGATTTCAAGTTATGGGGATGAATTCCCCGTCGATGGCGAAGGTATTGAAGTAATTATGACCGGCGATAATGAAGTGAAAGATTAATCGACGTTAGTGGGCAGGAAAAACCTAAGCAGGAAATCTCTCAATAATATGAAAACTATTAAAATAAAGAGCCGTGGTGGCCGAGTGGTTCGAGCAGTTACCTGCGACGCAAAGGTCGCAAGTTCGAATCCCGACTGTACCAATGAGTTTTTCTGAACTTAAGTACAGTGATTAGTCACACCACTAGCTTAACGGTGAAGGAAAACATCGAGAGGAAACCTGCATACGTCTGAGAAGAAATTCAAAGGCGTATGTATAGTCGTGCTTGAGTAACGGCGATGGACTCGCCATCTGTCACGTTGGCACCTAATATACCTCTGGCGGAAAGTGGGTGTGTGGGTATTACCTATACACCTCTGCCTACCCCTTCGGGGACCCTTGTGGGAAGGCGTGAGGATATTATATTATTATTTTATTATATATTAAAATAAATACTGAACCTGTATACGCATGATCCATAGCAGTCTGTTTCTAATAACCGCTAATACAGTAATACTCAAAACAACGTTATCCAAGCAATCAAATGATCAAAATATGGGTGCATTATTACGGTGAACGTTCACAATTCGCTGACATGACGTCTCATGTACATAATATTGCAATATATTAAGACAAATATACATTTGCCGATCAAAAGACAACCATTCCTTTTATTTTGAGTCTTCACAGTAAAGCAATAAAATTCAAATTCCAAATGCATTGTTAACGTATGACAGTAATGCAAACTTTGCAGTTACCAGTCCAACAGCGCCATCCGTGGATACCCTTTGTCCGTCTTTGGATTGAATATCGACTGCATAATCGTAAATCGATGCGATACTCGAATACGAAGAATCGATATTGAAATCGGCAAGCACTAAGGTTGGAGATGAATAACTCCGTACAGGAGAATAGAAGACTATTCTTAAGACTATTTCCTACAAGTAATACGAATCAAATGCAGTACTTTTATAGTTTTGACTGCCGTCTGGTCCAGTGGTTAGAGCTCCTGATTGCGAAACTTGAGGTCGCGGGTTCGAATCCTGCTGGGGGCAGGAATTTGTGTGATGAAGACGAGTATTTGTACCTTAGTCTTGGATGTCCTATGTATTTATGTATATATCTATATATCTATGTGTATATATCTATGTATCTATGTATATATCTATATAAGTAAATATATCGTTGTCTAGTTACCATAACACAAGCCTTGCTTAATTTGGGACTAGGTCAATTTGTGTGGAATTGTCCCAAGGTATTTAGTATATTACAGTGCAGGGTTTTATAGGAGTTCCATTTCGCGAACGATCTAGCAGAAGTGTACTCACTGTTGAGGTTTTCTCCAGCATGAAGTTCTTTCAGAACGTAGAAAGATTGTTTGACTTTGAGATTGAGATTGAAGTGGACTATTATATATGTGCAAGATTTAATCTAGCCCCGTACAGCAGATCTTGCGTAATTAAGAAGTCTCATGTAGTGCGTCTCTAAGTGCCATCTACTTAGACGCGCCCCACCAAATTCTAGTCGAGGGGGTCGCGGAATGCGGAGAGATTAATTGTAGTGTGCATGTGGTCTCATAGGTAATCAGTGTGTGATAATACTCTAAACATTAGTGGAAGGTTGCACAATTACACAATAAACTATAGGGAAGAATAGTGGGGCGCGTTTTCGTGGATGGCACTATCTATACTTATGTCAACACGAACATCAAATAGCCTGACCTCATACGTGTAAGTTAAAATCATGATCCGATAGTAAGGTAAATCTCTCAAGACCAAAGTATCAAGACGTATACACACTATAATGACTAACATTATTAAATAGTAGTCATAAAAGAAAGTGCATAGGTATAAGAAAACCATCGGATAATTACTGGCCAACCACCGGTAGCCGTTTATTGCGGTAACTAGGGTTTCTTAACCACAACATCGGAATGAAACAGGTCGCAGACACTTGTCCATTGACAATCTAATTGCAATCGATTATGTATATAGAGGTGATGTTACCTTAATATTTTTTCTGTAATTCCGTGTAGTATGTGTATTTATGGTAAGCAAGTGGCTAAAGATATCGGAATTCATATATGTATCGTAGAAAAGGCCCGTAAGTCCTCCTAATCCTCTCTAAACTAATAACATAAAAATGTTATTCATTATTGATGATCATCTGAATTATGTATAGTGATTAGTCACGCCACGAGCTTTACGGTGAAGGAAAACATCGAGAGGAAACCTGCATACGTCTGAGAAGAAATTATCTACAAAGTCTACAAAGTTTGAACGAAATCTGGCCGTTTAAAGTGGGTCAAAATCGCGCCCAAAGAAGTCGGTTACAAACATACAGGTGAAGCTAATATAAAGCGTGTAATAAACACATCGAGAGGAAACCTGAAAACATCTGGCTAGTGGGTGCGTGGGTACTACCGACACACCACTGCCTATCCCTTCAGAAACCATTGTGGGAATCTAATATATAGTTTTTGTGAAATATGTCGATATAAAAATGATCTATGGCATATATCGTTATAATCTTGGTAGGATTGGAACTTGTATTAACATCTCTATATAGTGATAAAATTGCTTACAATGTACACGCAAGAGGTGATTATTATAGGACCGGTACGTCAACTGATAAATAAATAGGACTTTGTTGTTACATCATTTATAATACCCATTTCCCACGTGGGTTGGACTTCTAACTATCCGGAGGCTTATAGGGTTAATAGACACATATTTAATTTCTTCTCACCTAAGTTCTCGCCAGCCCTCAAAGTTGCATTTATCTCTGATCATCATAACCTACACTATTATTAAAATAGGGAAAATACATCCGTGGTGGCCGAGTACTTCAAGTTGCCTGAAACACACTTGACTGTACCAATGAGTTTTTCTGAACTATGTACAGTGATTAGTCACACCATGAGCTTTATGGTGAAGGAAAACTTCAAAAGGAAACTAGAATGTACGTTTGAGAAGAAATTCAAAGGCGTGCTTGAATAACGGCGATGGACTCGCAAACTTGTCACGTTGATACCGATTTTTTATACACCGCTGCCGACCACTTCAGGTACCTTTGTAGGAAGGCTTCAAGATATATTAACATCTCTTCTGATCGCTTCGGAGATAAAATACTATCAGTATTTTAATAGAGAGCCGTGGTGGCTGAGTGGATCGAGCAGTTGCCTGCTACGCAAAGGTCGCAAGTTCGAGTCCCGACTGTACCAATGAGTTTTTTGAACTTAAGTACAGTGGTTAGTCACACCACGAGCTTAACGGTGAAGGAAAACATCGTGAGAAAACCTGCATACGTCTGAGAAGCAATTCAAAGGCGTATGTATAGTTGTGCCTGAGTAACGGCGATGGACTCGCCATCTGTCACGTTGGCACCTTATATACCTCTGGCGAAACCTCCTGCCTACCCCTTCGGGGACCCTTGTGTTTTGTATTTTATAAAAAAAAATGGCGAAAATCTTACTACTAGTCTAACTGGTTGTATTTTATAACATTATTAGTACAATAAATAAATTATCTCGTTCTCTTCGAAAAATGTGCGGTGTAACGATATTAGATCGAATCCGCAATGATTGTAAAGATGAAGAAAGGCATGTTACGTTGGTTTGGACACATAGAAAGGATGAGTGAAGAAAGATTGACGAAACAGATATACAAAGCAAAAGTGTGGGCAAGAAGAGGCAGAAGAAGGCCACGTTCCAACTACCTGGATCAAATAGATCGGACTCTGAAGGACGGGAACGTTAAGAGTACTCGAAACCGACGAGCATGAATGAAGAGACTGATGAATGTGGACGAAGCGAAAGAGGTATGTAAGTCTAGAGAGAACTGGCGCTCTATACTCTCTGCCTACCCCGTTAGGGACTTGGCGTGATGATATGTATGTATGTATGTAAATAAATTAATTGAAAAGAAACTACAAAGACAAATATTTTTTGGAGAAGTTTCTCTTTCACAAAAAAATACTGGACGGAATTGGATGAAATTTGGCACAGAGGTAGTTTATGACCAAGATTAGTACGTAGGATTAGTTTCATCGATCATTTCATCATTAGTTTTACCGAGTAACATAAGTTGTACTATAGGAAAGATTAAATTTTGATTTTGTTGAAAAAGTGATCAAATAAAATATATGTAATTGAACACCACTTTGCTAAATAGAAAAAAATCCAAAATTTTATCAAAAACATTTTTTGCGGTATTCGCAACTTCATATAAATCATCGGGCAAAGTCCTATGTTATAAAACCAGCAGGAATCGCAGTCGCTACTGTCATACGCTGTAATGTAATACCGTGATTGTTTAAAACAATAACTCGTGTTTGTGCGACTGACGATACTCCATCAATACATGGGGTGTGGTTTTATTGGTCGTGAACCATAGAGGAAGGTATTTATATAAGAAGTGATTCTGTATCGTAAAGTATCTTGAATTAATAACTTTAAATAATTTATATCATTTTACCACTTCGCTAGTTCGTATCCCGACTGTACCAATGAGTTTTTCTGAACTTAAGTACCGTGATTACTCACACCAAGAGCTTTACGATGAAGGAAAACATCGAGAGGCAACCTACATACGTCTGAGAAGCAATTCAAAGGCGTATGTATAGTCGTGCTTGAGTGACGGCGATGGACTTGCGTTGGCAGCTGTGGTGGTTGGCAGAAAGTGGGTGTATGGGTATTACCTACACACCTCTGCCTACCCCTTCGGAGACCCTTGTGGTAAGGCGTGAGGATATATTATTATCATTTTACCACTTACCATTCTAAACAAATCGTGAAATATATATTTTACTAATATTTTTTATTTATAAAAAAGTAATATAAGTATTGCCATGTCTAGTTGACCCGGTTCTCGTTTACACGGAAAGACAAGATAGCGAATGTATAGTAATTATTAACAAGTCAAAAAACTTATTCAGATATATTACCTCTTAATGTCAAATTACCATATACTCTGGATACCATGTTGCTTAGCAACACGTACATTACACCTTTATCTTTAATATTTGGTACCGTACGCCTCTTTACCAAATATCCTGGTAAGTAACCTGGTTTTAAGATAGAGAGGTGCACCTCTCTATCTTAAACCAGGTTCCGTACACCTCTTTACCTTATTTCAGACACTTTACACCTGTCTATCTCATAACAGGTATCTTACACCTACTTTATCTTATACCACGAACCAAATACATACATATCATCACGCCAAGTCCCTAACGGGGTAGGCAGAGAGTATAGAGCGCCAGTTCTCTCTAGACTTACATACCTCTTTCGCTTCGTCCACATTCATCAGTCTCTTCATGCATGCTCGTCGGTTTCGAGTACTCTTAACGTTCCCGTCCTTCAGAGTCCGATCTATTTGATCCAGGTAGTTGGAACGTGGCCTTCCTCTGCCTCTTCTTGCACACTTTTGCTTTGTATATCTGTTTCGTCAATCTTTCTTCACTCATCCTTTCTATGTGTCCAAACCAACGTAACATGCATTTCTTCATCTTTACAATCACGCCCTCATTCACGCCAGTTGATTTGCGAATCTCTTCATTGCGGATTCGATCTAATGTCGTTACGCCGCACATTTTTCGAAGAGATCGCATCTCGACTGCATTCAAGCTATTTTCATACTTCCTCTGACATACCCAGGATTCGCTGCCATACAATAAGGTAGGTACCAATATCGCGTTGTGGACAGCAACTCGAGCATTCTTGCTCAGACTTTTACTGCCCATCAACGCCGACATGGCTCCATTCACCATATTTCCGGCAGTTATCCTTCTTTCAATATCTTTTTCATACTTTCCATCTCGTGTGAACATGCTTCCGAGATATACAAATTCATTCACTTGCTCTAGAATTTGCCCATTTACCGATATAGCACACTCGGTCACTTGTTCATC